>JAHKKF010516212.1:14871-28252 GCA_019740295.1 Labeo calbasu
TACACACTGAGGACAACTGAGGGACTCATATGGAACTATTACAGAAGGTTCAAATGCTCACTGATGCTCCAGAAGGACGCTTTAAGGGCCAGGGGTGTAAACTTTTGAAGAAAATAAAGACGTGTACATTTTTTTTTTATTTTGACTAAATCTCTTTTTTTCCCATTTAGTACTGCCCTTCAGAAGCTACAAAAGCTACTTACATGTTCCTCAGAAGACAAAATAAGTTAAATTTACCCTGATCTTCAAATAATAAAAAAAAAAGTAATATGACTTAACATCATTTTTCCTTCTGGAGCATCAGTGAGCATTTGAACCTTCTGTAATAGTTGCATATGAGTCCCTCAGTTGTCCTGGATCTCAAATAAAATTTGGATAAAATTAACATTTTGCAGATTCCGCAAGCTGTATGTAAACTTTTGACCTCAACTGTACAATGATTGTATATGTTAGTATTCTTAACTTCAGAATCGATTTAACATTTTTCACCTTTTGAGGCTGATTTCTTTCTGCAAGTTGAAGACATGGATGATCCTTCCTGAAAATTAATATTTTTAAATATTTTTTATGATAATAATTAAAATCTGGCTATAGGACATAAGGTCCTAGTAATTAGTTAAATTCATTATTTCAACAAAATAGGATTTCTAAACAAGCTTTATCGGTTTAAGAAATAGTTCAGGATCTTACACATTGTTCCAGTGGCAGAGGTTTCCCATTGTGGAAATTAGAGACTATCAAGGCAATGGTGGTGAGGGTTTTGCCCTGAAACAAAGTATAAATCTTCTGAGCACTAGTAGAGCATCCTGAGCACTAAAAGAACATCAAATCTAAGTTCATCTCACCAGCCCCATGTCATCAGCCAAAATCCCACCAAGCACTTTCTCTGGCCTTTCCTTAACAGCAAAGTTGGTGAGGACGTTAAAGTAGAAGCCACTCTTCTCCTCCCAGAATGGGGGCAGATCATTGCTGTTCTCACGAGAGGTCATCCACGAGAGCGCCTGCTTTTGATGTGAGAGCAGGGAAGTGCACACCGCCTGTACGGACAGACAATAACAGAGACATCTGTAAGAGACTGATGGATGAGATTGACAGTAAAAAAAACAGCTGTGTGCTCTTTTTGTGCTCTGACCTTTGCAGGCTCCATTTCTCTGGTTTTATCCTCCATTAAATCATCAAATAGCTTGTCAAAGGCGTTTTTCAGCTGATATGACGGAACAAAAATAAGGTTTTATTAACCAGCCCATTAAAATCATGTAAAAAGCATCAAAAACATATAGATCTGAACTTCTCAACTGGTGCACTGCAGCTCTGTTTGGTCATAAATGGCAAGGAAAAACAATTCTAAATGCCACTAACTATATTATCATGCATGATATGCATAGTTAAGAAGCAGAAAAAACAAGCCTCCCATATTATTTGTTGTTGACGTTAACAGCTGCCAGTGCAGAAAAAAACTAAGAACCACTGATTTAGATTTTACCATACAAAGGCATACCAGACAAATAACAATAATTTATCTTGACATCTTATAACTAACATCTGTCACATGAAATTTACCTCTTCCACAGTCAAAGGAATGGCAGATATTTTTGAAGACAAACCAAGCAAATCTCTACCCAAGGATGTTTTTGTAGTGCCTCCTAAGATAATAAAATATCAATCATATAAGCATTATGTGTTCACCAAAGAACATTAAGTAGCGAATAAACAAATGAGTGTACCTTTGAACTCAGTGCCAAGTTTGAAACCATGGCGTCTCATCTGATTATGCACAGCTTCTCGGTTCTCCTCTTTGCCCCAGAATGTGAGGTTTACAGGCATTGAAAATTTATTCGTCTCTCCATAGGGCACAACCCTATTAGGGAAATCAAACACAAGAGTAATCTGTTGCAATCAGTTTGCAATAAAAACAACATACCCAACAAATTACAAATCTGTAGAAAAAACTACAGTACCCTTCCACCCTGGCCAAGTTGTTGTCCATAATGTAGGCCATTGGGGATGCCAGCTCTTTCTTGATGTGTCCCACCTGACTTCCATACACATTGGCAACCATCACTGCATTACGGTCATAGGGATTCTGCGGCTGCCTCACCAAGGCCACCATCTCTCCTCTATTGACCTACAGCACATCACAATCAAACAATAATATTGTTATTAAAAGAGATTGAATCCATGTTTTACTTCAACCGCTAGAGGGCAATATACACTGTGTGGTGGGACAGGTGCCCAGATCACCTGTTACGTGCAGGTGATAAATGCGTCAGAGCAATTAAGCAGGCACAGATGGCGGGAAAAATAGTAAATGGCGCATGTTGTACTGCAATACGTAATACTGCATTCTTGTATGTTGTGTAAATCTTTATTAAACAGGAACCTGATCCGTCTGATGACTTAAACAGTTGAATTCATATATACCAAATGTCTCCACAAGAATAGTAAAACCTGAAATTTTCGCATTGTGTGGACAACCTGCAGTCCCCAAGTGAAAAAAAAAATTGTGAAAATACTAAATTATGTTTAGTTGAAAGTGTAACAATATAAACACGTTTTCTGTAAGGGTTTGGTTTGGGTCAGAGAATACAAAATACTATTTGGTCAGTACAAAAAAAACATATTTTCCTGACAATTGCTGCTGAAAATTGTCAATTATTGTCATGATTTGGGCTGTACTCATCAGTCTGACTGGGAAAAACATCTGGAGTACTATAGACTGCCAGAAGTTATAACAAATCAAGAAGAAGAGTGCAAAAAAACTGAAACAAAAGGCTTTTGTGCTTGGCCAAACTGAACCAGGATTTCCACGACAAGAATCTTGACATAATTCATGTTTGCTCTTATCATTTCCAGCCAGGTAGGTGAAATATTACGTTAATATCTTAATTAATACTGCTCGCACGTATCTTTACCACCTATTAATTTTACTTTATCAAAATATTGCATCTTTTCCT
Source organism: Labeo calbasu (assembly GCA_019740295.1). NCBI lineage: Eukaryota > Metazoa > Chordata > Actinopteri > Cypriniformes > Cyprinidae > Labeo > Labeo calbasu. The sequence goes on from JAHKKF010516212.1 coordinate 17,826, forward strand.
GCTTACTAAGTCCTTCTCTATATGATTTAGCAGCTTCCACATGTTTTTCCCATGGTTTAGACAGAATAAATTAGCAAAACAACATATTCAGTAGTACATTAACCATGCAATCTATGCTGTTGTTTACATTTGAGTATCTCCAACATAGTGACGTAAGTGCAAACCCTCTATGAAAAGGCTATGGAAATGTGTGATTCCTACCGTTCCAGTGTAGTAGCGCAAACCAACAACTGTGCCTTGAATTAATCCAATCTGTACATTATCCTCTGGCCGGTCCTGCCCTGAATCCTCTGTTAAATTGGCTATTTCTTGGGTTAAGGTCATTGTGCTGCCCACATCCAGGAAATCTATGAATTCTGATGATGGATGACAGAATTATTATTAGGGGTGCCATTGACTAGGGACAATTAATAACCATATGCATTTCACAAATGAATTTGACAGCTGTTGTTTTTACCGTATCGTGGCGGGGCGCTGGTCGAGGGGTTGGGTGGAGGAGCAGCAGTGCGGGGATTGATGTTTGTTGATTTGTGTGATGACTGCATGGCTGCGATCAAAACACAAACACGATTCTTCACTGTGTCACTAAACAGAAAACAAGAAAAAGCCGCGTCAAATGTATAATAAAGCAGACTCAAGACGTTTAATTATATAAGATGACACATAATTGTAACATAAATAGTAGTTAATTGTAATGAATCTGGTCATAACAAGCGAAGGCGGATTAAGTTAAACTGTTTAGCTACAGGCCACACTCACCTCCCGAAACAAAGACTCCACAATAAAAGCGTGCTGCAAACTGACCTAAATTCAAATGTTACATGAGCGATTAACAGTGCAGTGTTTACACAGGTTTACTGCTGTTCATACGTCAAATACTGACCACAAGTTTCAGTGACGTCTGTCAGTGGCGCGAGTGTTTTGAAACAAGCTTATTTGTTATTCTTAGGTTTCATGGCGGGTGGCGTCAACATTAAGGTGCATTATCACCACCTACCGTGTTGGAGTGCGGACCAGAATTTTACCCATTGTCACACACATTTAAAAATGATAATAAATAAAATAAAATAAAATATACGGAACATTACTTTAAAACACTTTTTAAATCGGACCAGTTTCCACATTTTCTCAACAACAACAGAGGCAACAAGAAGTTAATTACTCACCCTCAGTCCATCCAAGATGTAGCCTAGATGAGTTTGTTTCTTCAGCAGAACAGATGTGGAAAAATTTAGCTAACCATAATTTGGTCACTATGTGTTTGTTGTAAACAAATCCATTGAGATGTTACTTCAAACCACTGCTTTGGTTTAAAATATGAATCCTCTTGGGCAAATTCAGTACTTAAGCCCGGTTCTAGCATTATGTCATTGAGGCCATGGGCAATGCATTTTGGATTTTAACCTTTCCAACAATGACTGTATTATTTTGAGATCCATTTTTTTTTTTCACATTGAGGACAACTTAGGCACTTATATGCAACTATTACAGAATGTTCAAACACTCACTGATGCTTCAGGACGAAACACAATGCATTAAGAGCCTAGGGGTGAAAACATTTTGAATTTGAAGATCAGGGTAACTTATTTTGTCTTCTGGGAAACATGTACGCATCTTCTGTAGCTTCTGAAGGGCAGTACTAAATGAACGAAATATTATATTTAGGCAAAATAAGAAAAATGTGCTTTTCACCCCTTGGCTCTTAATGCATCGTTCTTCCTTCTAGAGCATTAGTAAGAATTTGAACCTTCTGTAAAACTTACATATGAGTCCCTCAGTTGTCCTCAGTGTGAAAAATATATACATATATATGTGTGAGTGTGATATAGATTTAGAGTATCTCCAAATGCATTTAATAAAAAGATAAACTGGCATGTATTATACTTTATTATTTATTATTAAAAGTTACACTTATCAAGAATTGTTAATTAAAAGAAAACATTCACTGTGGAAAGAAACAACATTCACAGTATACAAGTTGTTACAATTACAAATTAGTAGGAAAGTTAAGAAAGAAAACTAACAAAAAGAGTTCAGCTCTGACAGGGATACAGAAATAGAAATATAGTCTCTGTAAAAGTTCATCGTAGACTGAAAAAAAAGTTTTGGCACTGGCAAAAGAACAACATAGCAGGTCATGAAAGGGGCTAATTAAATGTATAGGTAGAAACTGCAGTGATATTTCATTTTTAATTATTCATTCTCTTAACACTTTTACCACTTCAAAACTGAACAATCACAATAACTGTATGAATGTAAAGTACATGCCAAGGGCAAGTGAGGAAATGATTTTTGGACTGCTGCACTGGAACAGCTGGTACAATTACAAAAATAGCTTATTATCCTGATACTAGAGTTTGCATTTAAATTTGTCAAAAATTGGAGCAATGCTGAAGCTGAAACACATCTTTACTGTATGTAATTGTAAATACACTAACATTTCCATTTAAACATTTAATCAAAGGAGTTTCCACACTATCCCAATGCACAGTCAACATAGTTTTATGTTGTTGCAGATGAATAAAAGGGTTATTTGTTGCAGAGTCTGTAGGTCTTAATAGGCTCAGGTTAATGCTTTAATCAGGTAGAGTTTATCTCCATGTTCACTGGTAAATATGGGAGCCTTTTTGTAATGTTCCACCAAATCCTCCATGGAGTTGAACTTGCGCTGACCAATGCAGTAGAGTCCGTCTTTTAGCTGCACCTTGAAATGCTTGTTCTTGTACACCGCCTTCAGAGAGATGGAGAAGTCGTTTGGCTGGAAAGTAAAAAATTAAAAGTTGTGTTCACAACAAAGTACAAATCAAAATGTTTGTAACTTTCTGCACAATCAAATTATATTTTGAAAACTATACTTAAATGAATAGTCAGACAAAAATAAAAATTTGTTGACAATTTACTCACGCTCATGGTCAAAAATATTTTCTACTGAAATTGGTTTCAGGAGGCATTTTTTATTTGTGAGGGCATTTTCACATCACCTTATTATTTTCTATTAAATAAAAGCCATATGTTGTCTTTAATGTCGAATGCTTAAATTTACCCAATAACTTTAATCAATATTTTAAACTGTTGTCAATAACAATAGACTGTTTAAAATTGTATCTAAATTATACATGTAAAAAACAGGAACTCATAGGGACGCAATATTATGACAAAAATGACTGTTAGATTAACAATAGTATATTAGGTTATTAGATTATTGCTCTTTATATTGTAAAAAATGATTATAAATATCGTTAAAGAAAAGTTTTTGTTTCGTCACATTCTGGATTCACAGACAAACATGTCGGCCCATGACGTTAGCCAAGTCTAGCACAAGTTATGCAAAAACTTCCGTTATAATCAATGAATCTACAAAATTATTATTTAATTTACATCCTATATGCACTGTGTTGTTTATGAAGAGAGAATTCGCGAGCATGCGCACGTATCATCAGCTCCTGCGCTTTCACCGCTGCCTCTGATTGGCGGGTTTTCAGCGCTGACTAGTCTAAGCGCCTCTGATTGGCTAAAGCATTCCTAAGTTCAACAGAAACGCGTTTAATTGGTTATAAGGCTCAACGCTACAATAAACCGCGTGTAAAAGCAATCTAAATGTACTCCCACGAATATGTTTGTAAGAAACAAATCCATCATTAATGTATTTTAACTTTAAGTTGTTGCTTTTGGTCAAAATACTAGTCCATAATCCGTAATAATACTTCCATCTGTTAAAAAGTCTATCTCCTGTTGTCCACTCACACCAAAATCCACAGATGCATTTGTTTTTGCTTGTAAATGGTACTTGATCTGTGCATTTTTCTCTCCTGATTCAGACGAGACAATTATTAACTGGAGAAAGCAATATTATGGATATTATGGACTTATATTTCAGCTGGAAACAACAGTTTAAAATGAAAAATGTATTAATGATGGATTTGTCTATTATAAATATACAGCTTTTAACTTCACAAGAGGTTAATTAATGGATTAGAGTTGGGTTGTGGATTATTGTTATGTTTTAATCAGCTGTTTGGACTCTTATTCTGACGGCACCCATTCCATGCATAGGATCCATTGGTGAATTAGTGATGGAATGTTAAATTTGTTCACAGGAAGACACAAACTCATCCACACTTTGCATTGCCTGAAGCTGAGTGAATTTGGAGTAACATTTTCATTTTTGAGTGAACTATTGTACTAATTTAATATGTAAAAATGCTAAATGTTATGGATACCACCTGAATCTGGTTAGAATTAAATGAAAGGATAGCAATTTTAAAAACAGAGTTTCAATTCAACTGAGTTACCGTAGACTCGCTATCTCTGATGAGGAAGTCACCATCCACTCCCCTCTGGTTCAATACCATCTCGGCCTGATGTCGTGTCAGTTTGCCATAGTACCATGGTTTTCCTCCAAACGTTCCGTCCATTGAAGGCTTAATGTCATAGTTTGAAGTAGGTGGTCCTGAAATCCCCAGTTCTTTTTCTGTTTTCTGTACAATTGTAACATAGTTCTTGGGCACTAAACCCACCTGCCCATTTTCCTTTCTACACTTCCACCATTCCGGATCGTTCTCAGGTTTCTCCAACACATCCATAAGTTCATCCTTGTTGAAATTCAGCTCCTCAACATTGCCGGAGCTGAAATGATAAAGTGCCTGTACAGTCTCCAGAACCTGAGAGCCGTTGTTATTGTGCCCCACAGAGGCCAGTCTATCTTTAAGAGAGCTCACAGAGTCGCCCCTCATTGTCCCGTCCACATCCTCTGTGACATAATTGGAGGGAAACCATCCAGAAAGGCCATTATAGGTTCCTCGCCACCAACCGTCGCTGCACTTCTCCATGACAATGACCTTTGTGCCCTTCACCAAGGAGAGTTCATCGTCCCGCTCCGCAGTGTAGTTGAACTTCACCAGCGCGGGCAGATTGAGGTCATACAGTCGTTCATCGCAGTCGTATTTCTCCGCGCTGGAGGGCAAATCTCGCATACAGCCTTTCTGCTTCACCTTCCCGATCCCTGCAGAAAGTATGATGTAAAATGATTTTTGTTACAATGATGTTTCTTGATAGCAAATGTGCTGCTAAAGGGATGGTTCACCCAAAAAATGTAAATTCTGTCATTAATTACTTCATAAAATTACGGTTAAACCACTGATGTCACATGGACTATTTTAAGAATGTACTTACTACCTTTCTGGGCCTTGAACGTGGTAGTTGCATTGCTGTCTTTGCAGGGTGAGAAATCTCTCAGATTTCATCAAAAATATCTTAATTTGTGTTCTAAAGATGAACAAAGATCTTTCGGGTTTGGAACGACATGAGGGTGAGTAATTAATGACAGAATTTTCATTTTTGAATGAACTATCCCTTTAAGAAACATAACTTCTGATACTCACAAGCTAGCATAGTCTCATTTCAGTTTACGGACAAACGGACATAATTTAGTTTATAATGTAAAACTGTCAAAGCTACACTCATACATTCATATGATACCACAATTAATCCCCAAACAAGACAAATCTTGAATTTTTTTTTCAGTTCAGTACCTTGAAAATGAACCTGAAGTTTCTAAAAATTAATTCAGTAAGCTATTTTAATGGTTTCTAAAGAAGTCTGTTGCTTCTAAACAAGGCTGCATCTATTTAATCAAAAATATAGTCATTTTGTCAAATATTATTACAATTTAATACAACAGTTTTCTATTTATTCCTGTGATGGCTAAGCCTTCAGTGTCACATGATCCTTTAGAAATCATTCTAATATGCTGATTTTTTACATTTATTTATTTATTTATTTATTTTTTGTAACCATGATTCTTTGATTCTTAGAAAAAATCATTTATTTGAAATAGATATATTTTGCAAAATTAAAATTATAAATGTGTTTGCTTTCACTTTTGATCAAATGAATGAACCCTTGCTAAATAAAAGTGTTAATTCCTTTAAAAAGAACAAAAAAATAAATACATAGAGGTACATCTTATTCATACGATAAAACATAAGTACACTCTAAAAAATGCTGTATTAAAACAACTCAGTGCTGGTTGAAATATGGTCAAACTCAGCGACTGGGTTGTTTAAACCAACCTTATGAGTAGTTTTATTTAACTCAACCATTGTTTAAAAATTACTATATGGCTGGCTTAAAATGAAGCCGGAATAGGTTGTAATTTAAACTAGACTTATAATTACTAGAGGCATCTGCAATAATCAAAAGGTGAACATTAGGTGAACACCCAAAGGGTGAACATGATCATTTATTGAAAGTATTAATAAATGTTCATTTCCAACCTATTTTGTTTTTGCATTTTAACTGAGAAACCAGTCATAAAGTAGCACAGGTATATTTGTAGCAATAGCCAAAAATACATTGTATGGGGCAAAATTATTATATATTTTTCTTTTATGGCAAAAATCATTAGGCTATTGAGTAAAGATCTATGAAGATATTTTGTAAATTTCCTACTGTAAATATATCAAAACTTAATTTTTGATTAGTAATATACATTTCAAAGAACTTCATCTGGACAACTTTAAAGGTGATTTTCTGAATATTTAGATTTTTTTGCACCCTCAGATTCCAGATTTTCAAATAGTTGCATCTCGGCCAAATATTGTCCTGTCCTAACAAATCACACATCAATAGAAAGCTTATTTATTCAGATTTCAGATAATTTTATTACAAATTAAAAGAAACTAACACTTATGATTGGTTTTATGGTCCAGGGTCACAAATATAGTCATTTTTAAGCAATATCTGAGTTGAATACAGAACTACACAGAAGGCTGGGTTAAACATTTAAACCAACCACTGGGTCAAAACAAGCCAGTTGCTGGGTTTGTCCATATTTCACCCAGTGCTGGGTTGTGTACTGGTACAATAACAATGTTCCAGTTGCACAATCATAGACTGGCTAACAGGCAATTCCCTAATATGTGCTACAGACTTCAAATCTGCAAATCATTTAGAACAACTATCATCCTGCAGGCCAATAATGTAAACGACAAATGGACATGTCATCCATGTTTGACAGGTTTACCCTCTTGCATAAATTGTTGTACAAGACTACTAAATCAATTCAGGAAAAACACCCTGGAATTTCAATTTAGTGATTGGGTAATCAAACATCAATTTTGATCAACTTAAAACACTAATTTCTGGGCAAGAATCCACTGGATGAGTCTATGTCATGCAAACGATAAAACACACACCCATTCCTGTCAACATCTCATTCTTTTTTTTGGAATCATGTGGATCATAATGAAGACACAACAGCTGTTTTCGTGTCTATCAAGCCTTAAAATAAATGGCTCTGGATACACAGGAAGCAAAATTTGTACTCTACTGTTCAAAAGTTTGCAATCACTATGAAAGTTGATACTTGTTCACCATGCATCAAATTAAATTAACAAAGTCAGCTATAGGTTCATCTCATGCTTTCCGCAGCACTTCCCACAGGTGTTCCAGACTTTTAGGGCATTTCTCACTGGCTGCACAATTGAACGGTTCCCAAAACTTCTTATTTGCTTATTTAAGTTTCAGATAAACTTTATCTGTGAAACTCTGCCTAAAGGCCAGCAGCTTCCCAGAGTCTTTTCTTCACTGTTGCTGATGAAACTGATATTTGACATGTAGTTTTCAATAAAGCAGCCAGCTGAGCACCAGTGAGGGGGCTGTTTCTCAGACTAGAGACTCTGATGCACTCCTCATTTTGCTGTTGTGCAGCAGGGCTGTCCACTTCTCTCTGTACTGGTTAGATCCAGTTTGCTCTGTTCTTTCAAGAGAGCTGTTCACGGAAAAGTCTTCAGAAGAACAATAGGCTGATGAGTTTCTACAGAAACAGTTTCTCTTTTGCCTTTGTTGAAACTAAAATTGGTCTTCAGAAATGTGGGTGTACTCAATACTCAGGGAGCTAAAGAAATGTTTGTTTTACATACTTTAAAAGGAATATTTAATTTATATATGTATAGTTTACATTTCTTACAATTAAACTTACAATAGAATTTATAACTGTATACATTTTAAATAATATTTTACATTTTTAAAAATTAAAACTCGGAATGGAACTTTAAAATGTACAAAATATAATCATGTTTTTTGAAAATAAATACATTTAAAAAATGGCCTTTTTTGCTATTTACACTACCTGTCAAAAATTTTTGAACAGTAAGATTTTTAATGTTTTAAAGAATTCTGCTCTTCAGGCCTGCATTTATTTGATCCAAAATACAGCAAAAGCAGTAATATTGTGAAATATTTTTACTATTTAAAATAACTGCTTTCTATTTGAATATATTTTAAAATGTAATTTATTCCTGTGATTTAATCTATATTTTCAGCATCATTACTCCAGTTTTCAGTGTCAGTTATTATTATTATCATCATCATCATCATCATACATTTTTTTTTTAAGATTCTTTGATGAAAGATCCAAATATTAATCTGAAATAAAAAGCTTTTATAACATTATACACTAGTCAGAAGCTTGGAGTCAGTATTTTTTTTTTTTTTTTTTTTTTGGGAAAGAAATTATAGAAATTAATACTTTTATTTTGGAAGGATGCTTTTAATGGAAAGTAAAAAGTGATGATAAAGACATTTATAATGGTACAAAAGATTTCTATTTCAGATAAATGCCATTCTTCTGAACTTTCTTTTAGAATCTAAAAAATTAATTAAAAATAATAATAATAATAATAATAATAATAATAATTTTGATAAATAATAAATTTGTGCAGCAAATCAGAATATTAATTAAAAGGATTGTGTGACTGGAGTAATGATGCTAAAAAATTCAGCTTTGAAATCGCAGGAATAAATTACATTTCAAAATATATTTAAATAGTAAACAGTTATTTTAAATTCCAAACATATTTCAAAATGTCACTGTTTTTGCTGTACTTTGGATCAAATAAATGCAGGCTTGGTGAGCAGAAGAGACTTTTTTAAAAACATTACAAATCTTACTGTTTAAAAACTTTTGACTGGTAGTGTATGTACTTATTTATTTGTTTACTGTTTTATTTGAAATTCTCATAATGATTCCAAAATTTTAAATGATATATAGTTGGTGTACTTTATTGGTATACCACATGATGCACTTATTCATCAGCTTATTTGTCATTCCCTTCAACCAAAGATCATTACATGGGTAATTAGAGTTGTTTATACTGTCTGTAAAACACAGTTAACCTATAAGAATGACAGAGAAATGGTAAAAAAAGAAGAAAAAAGGGAACTGCCCTCTCCAAATGAAAAGGAAATCTAATTTTGCCCATCCATGAACATCAACAGGAAGAAAAAGCAGAAGAGTGATAGAAGAGTTTCCTGTAAAATAAACACCAGCACAAAAAAAAAGTGGGACAGAGTGTTGAAATGTAAAACAGCCACACGATCCAGTTAACTCATTCATATGTGTGGAATTACAGAGCTCATCCACTCCATCAAAATTCAACTTTCCAAATCCGTAACGGCCGCTGTATTCCAAGTGACCATGGAAACATAAAAGTCACAAGCATAAAATTGGAGGGAAACGAGTTGTCAGTGATAAATCACTATCACGGTCGTCCGTGACGCAACCAACTCGAGAGGTAAAACCATCATGCGGACGTGTGGAAAAGCCAATGAAGTTGAAATTTTATTTCAATGGAAGTTCCAGGCAACGGTAATGAAAGCAGGATCCATGCAGATCTTAACTGTCTTCATGACGCGACTCAAGGACGGAGCTTGAGGCACTGTGTCCTGTCTGCTTTTGTTTCATTTCCTCTGACAGCCAGAATAACGGCAGCTCAGCTTTCCACTCAATTTCCCAGTTTTCCACATGCGGAAAAACATTCAAAAGCACAGATAAGGCAGAATTCATCCTAAACCTTGGCAACACAATGAGAAGTTGCATATGAAAAGAGTCTTGGAGTGGACTTCAACCCAAAAGCTGAACAGAGATGCTATGAATATAGAGTTTGTAACTGGTTTGAAATGAGTTTGCATATGTCTGATAAAGTTTGCATGTGGCTTTTTTCCAATTTCACAATTTTTCCAAAGAAACACACAGTTGAAGTCAGAAGACAGAATCTGCGAAATGTTAATTATCAAAATGCATGTTATGTTTTATTTAATACTGACCTGAATAAGATATTTAACATAAAAACATTTACATATAGTCCAAAAGGGAAAATAATAGTTGAGTTAATAAAAATTACCCCGTTCAAAAATTTACATTAACTTGATTCTTAATACTGTGTTGTTACCTGAATGATCCACATCCGTGTTTTTTGTTTAGTGATAGTTGTTCATGAGTCCCTTTTTTTGTCCTGAACAGTTAAACTGTCTGCTGTTCTTCAGAAAAATCCTTCAGGTCCCACAAACTCTTTGGTTTTTCAGCATTTTTGTGTATTTGAACCCTTTCCAACAATGACTGTATGATTTTGAGATCCATCTTTTCA
>JAHKKF010516213.1:0-57747 GCA_019740295.1 Labeo calbasu
GGGAGTGATTCGTTCAGTCGCGCATGCGCAACATCCTGTTAGGTTCTGTACTGGAATTAGTTCACCTGTTTCGAGTCTTTGGGTTTTTCGAGTCGTTCATTCATCTTATGGGGCTGTCACATGATGCTGATTTTGCTAAAATGAATGAAATGACGCGAAAAAAGATTTGTTTATTTTGATGAACGAGACTCAAAGGTCCGAGTCGGTAAAATGATCCAAACTTCCCATCACTACTACGAATCACGTCTTCGAATCACCAAAGTTCATCGTCTGTGTACTCCAGCTCAAAAAGGTAGAGTATGTCAAAAAACATGTTATTTTCTCCTACAACTTCAGAATCGTCCGACATCGTTGTTCCTTTTTGTTTGTAAACAGCGTTTGACTTACTTGCACTTCCTTAGTCTTTGCACGTTCGCTTTGTAAACACTGGGTCTGTGGTTCCTACGTTCGGCGTGACCTTTCGACGTGATTCAGTAGTACGTTAACGCGCATCCCAGAGCCTGTGCTACACAAGCTTTTGTGCTTAAAAAGTATACAATTTTTTATTTCCCGAAAAAAAAAAACGATCGTTTTGCTAGATAAGAACCTTCTTCCTCGGCTGGGATGTTTAGAGCCCTTTGAAGCTGCATTTAAACTACATTTTGGAAGCTCAAAATCGGGGCACCAGTGAAGTCCATTATATGGAGAAAAATCCTGAAATGCTTTCCTCAAAAGACATGAACATCTTGGATGACTAGGGGGTGAGTAAATTATTTGTGAATTGTTGTTCTGGAGGTGGACTTCTCCTTTAATGAACAAAATGGTAAAATGCAACTGGGGTTCTCAGTATAGCAATCTGATTGGCTGTTTGGGCTGTCACTCATTCATCTGTCACAAGGTCTTAAAGGAAAAGTGCACTTCCAGAACAAAAATTTACAGATAATTTACTCACCCCCTTGTCATCCAAGATCAGTGTTGCCAAGTCCGTGGTTTTACCATGGAATTGGGCTACTTTAACACTGTTGCCACGAGCTGTTTGGGCGGGTTTTGTTGCGAAAACCTGGCAACCCTTTCCAAGATGTTCATGTCTTTTTTTCTTCAGTCGTAAAGAACTATGTTTTTTTGAGGAAAACATTTCAGGATTTCTCTCCGAATAGTGGACTTCAATGGTGCCTGCAAGCTTAAACTTCCAAAATGCAGCTTCAAAAGGCTCTAAATAATCCCAGCCAAGAAAGAAGGGTCTTATCTAGCAAAACGATTGGTTATTTTCAGAAAAAATTGACAATTTATATACTTTATAACCTCAAATGCTCGTCTTGTCTAGCTCTGCGTGTACTCTGTGTATTTCGGTTCAAGACAGTTAGGGTAGGATGAAAAATTCCCATCTCATTTCCTTCTCCAACTTCAAAATTGTCCAACATCTATGTTTTACCTTTTTTTCTAAATCATGTTTGATCTTCTTTGCATGTTCACTTTGTAATAACTTGGTAGGTACTTCTGCAGCGATGTTGGACGCTTTTGCAGCTGGAGGAGAAAATTAGATGGAAGTTTTTCAACATACCCCAACTGTCTTGAACCAGAATACACAGAGTTCACGCAGAGCTAGACAAGACGAGCGTTTAAGGTTAAAAAGTTTTATTTTAGAAAATAACCAATCGTTTTGCTAGATAAGACCCTTCTTCCTTGGCTGGGATCATTTAGAACCATTTGAAGCTGCATTTAAACTGCATTTTGGAAGTTTGTAACTCCTGAAATGTTTCCCTTAAAAACATAATTTCTTTATGACTGAAGAAGGAAAGACATGAACATCTTGGATGACAAGGAGGCGAGTAAATTATCTGAAATTTTTTATTCTGGAAGTAACTTCTCCTTCAATAAGTGGCAGTCCTAGTCCTCCATATACACAATATGATCATTTAAATAAATAAATAAATAAACAAACATATAATATTATCACAGACAGAGAAAAAAACATCAACAGTTCTCAAGTCTACCTCGGACAGGCTGACAAATTTGACTCCAGAATTGATTACTGTGGACTGTAGGTCAGTATATTCAATAATATTAAAATAAAACAACAATATATTCACTTAAAAAGCCTCCCTTTTATCATCCGCCATAATAAATGTAATTTTCTTCATTTGGGGGCTCAGCCAGTATTAATGTATGCAATTAATTGTAATTAAATTAATTAATTAACTGGCATATCATGTAACTAATTCAATTAAAATTGTAATAGTTCTAGCCCTACTTTTTTAACTTTCAGACAAGGTTTTATCAAACCAACATCAAAGTTCGTCTTGACGAACTTTCCTTTTCTAGTTTGATTTTGAAGCTCTCCTCTGATGTGAAGTGGGGCATCGTCAGCAGTGCGCGGCAGGCAGGAGAGGCCTTGCTTGCTTTGGAGAGGCAGATGTCTGGGAAAGCTTATCTGGGCCAGTTTGTGAGATACTGCAGTTGCAAGATGCTTCTACCCCCATGGAGCATCAGCATGGCACCGTAGGGGGGAGCATCAGGCGTGTACGACTAAACTGTACCAACATGTGTATGTGGTTACAAAGATCAGCTACCACCAGATGAGCTTAGCATGGGCAATATCGATGCCAGAGGCAAAAGCTTATGTACACACAAACACAGATCCCTCATCACAAGTGCTAACAGATTTGTACTCATCTTACACTTGTTTTTTTCTAGAGCCCTCAAATAAACAAATTCACTTGTCTAAGACAACAATATTGTGTGCATGTGAACATTTATCTATCAACATAAATGATAAGACACTGCTACATACAAATGGCACACATTTAAAACAAACAGTAGCCAATATAAAAAAAATACAGCTACTTTACACTGTTGCGTAGGGGTGGGCGAAATACCAGTTGACACGATTAACCGGTAAAAATTCGATAGAGATTTTAGATTATTGTCTCTGTTGCGGTTACACGCTTTTGTGGCATGTTGAGCTACGTGGTCACAAAAACTTAACGTTTTCATGCATTTTTAAACCTTGCGGTTTGATTTTAAGCGGTTGAAATGTAATCAGCAGCAAAAGAGAATTATTTCACTAAATGCCCGACTGAGAGACTGTTTCTGAGCGCTGTCAGAGAGACGTGTGCACATGAAAACGGTGATTTTGGCTGCTTTATAGGCCTTGAATAGTTAAATACACACACTTGTATGTGTCAAAATGGGCACAAAATTCAGCACAAACACAGTAACTTAGGTTTTAAGCGAAAGCAAAAAGCTGAGAAAGAAACCACATGTGTAACAGTATATTGGATCCGGGCAGCTCTTAAAGTGACAGCAGTCATTCATGTCAATCAGACAACACAAATCTCCTTTTGTGTTCCACAGAGCGAGAAAGTTATACGGGTTTGGAACTAATTAAATGATGACAGATTTAAATTTCTGGATGAACTATCCCTTTATATGTAATCACAAAAATAAGCAGCTAGATATATAAAAAATGATCACTTCCATGATGTCATATGCATTGTTTGTGGCTTCCTGTAGGGAGTGGATTTCCAGTCTAAGTTTACAATAAATGTATTTTTAGTTTTGCAGATCAGGGAAGAGGGAGAGGAAAGGAGCACAGAGCCAAGGTGTGTTGATGGAGCTGCAATCCTGGCCATCCCCTGGGCAGCACGCGGAGTTACAGTTACATGGACGAGGAGTGTGTGCGAGATCAAATATTCACTTGTGAAAAGTCCGCAGAGGCTGCAGCCTCCTCCCATTAATATCAGCTTCCGTCTGGATTTTGTCAGCCAAACCCAGTGGGAGGAAATCGTCTGTCATCAGAAGCGTACACGTGTGCGCTCACATATACAGTCAAACACACACTGTTGCAACGCAACGCAAGGAGAGGCATAGAGCGCACAATGTTGGATTTAAGAATTCGGTGCTGTCGGAATTTTATACGCGTGATATCATTCAGCCAACAAGTGTAGGAGACCGTGAGAAAATTCTGAGTGGTGTGGGAATGTAGCCTGGCCCTGCCCTCTCCTGTCCCTATATGAGTGGATCAAAGTTTGTCTGGTTATCCTTAAAGCTGCCATTTAATCAAGACTGACAATTCTTTATTTGTTTATTATAAATGATTTGTTGATCCACATCATTATTTATTTAAAAATCATGTGCTCTCATAATCTTTAATCACCAAAAAAGAAGCTCGCCTCGCCCTGGAAACAACATCTCTTCTCTGTTGACGTGTGCACCGGCGCGAGGGCGGGACAATAATCCTTTCTCTCCAGCAAACTGCCACTCACATGACTTAGTAAACAACATCGATCCACCAATCCAATCAATTCACGATGGACAGTTAAGTCACAGCCTACATTTTTTCCTCACTGAAGAAGTCGTCTTACTCCAATAAAAATCACAACAGAGGAGAAATAACAACTGCATTATGTATTTGATGCTACATAGTTACAGCTAGTTTCTGTTGGTAGATGCTGTAACTACAGCATTATGTGAGCAAAGAGCCTATTTCTATATTGAGGGCCTTTCAAAAGTAGTCATGTAAATTCTCGCAATTGTGGGTTTTTTACTCAGAATTGCATGATATAAACTCACAATTGTGAGTTATAAAGTCAGAATTGCAAGATATAAACTCGCAACTGCAAGTTATGAAGTCAGAACTGTGGGATATAAAGTCAGACTTTTTTCTTGCAATTGTGACTATATCCTGCAATTCTGACTTTCTTCTCACAATTTTGACTTTTTTTCCTCAGAACTGTGTGATATAAACTCACAATTGCGAGTTAAAGTCAGAACTGTGAGACATAAACTCGTAACTGAAAGTTATAAAGGCAGAATTGCAAGATAAAAAGTGAGACTTTTTTTCTCGCAATTGCAACTTTATATTCTACAATTCTGACATTTTTCTCTGAATTTGACTTTTTTCTCAGAATTGCACAATATAAACACAACTGCAAGTTATAAAGTCAGAATTGTGACATAAAAAGTCAGACTTTTTGCTCGCAGTTGCAACTTTATATACTGCAATTCTGATTTGTTTCTCACAATTTTGACTTTTTCCTCAGAATTGCGTGACATAAACGAACAATTGCAAGTTATAAAGTCAGAATTGCGAGACGTGAACTCACAACTGCAAGTTATAAAGTCAGAATTGCGAGATAAAAAGTCAGACTTTTTTTCTCACAATTGCAACTTTATATTCTGCAATTCTGACCTTTTTCTCTGAATTTTGACTTTTTTTCTCAGAATTGCACAACATAAACTCACAATTGCAAGTTCTAAAGTCAGAATTGTGAGACATAAATTAGCAACATCGTTATGAAGTCATAACTGCGAGATATAAAGTTAGACTTTTTTTCTTGCAATTGCGACTATATCCTGCAATTCTGACTTTCTTCTCACAATTTTGACTTTTTTTCCTCAGAATTGCGTAATATAAATTCACAATTGCGAGTTATAAAGTCAGAACTGTGAGACATAAAAAAAGATAAAAAGACTTTTTTCTTACAGTTGCAACTTTGTATACTGCAATTCTGACTTTTTTCTTACAATTTTGACTTTTTCTCAGAATTGCACAATATAAACTCACAATTGCGAGTTATAAAGTCAGAACTGCGAGACATAAACTTGTAACTGCAAAGTCACAATTGTGACTTTACATCCTGCAGGTCTAAATTTTTTCTCACAATTTTGCCTTTTTTTCTCAGAATTGCTTGATATAAACTCACAATTGCAAGTTTTAAAGTCAGAATTGCGAGATATAAAGTCAGACTTTTTTCTCGCAGTTGCAACTTTATATCCTGCAATTCTGACTTTTTCTCACAGTTTTGACTTTTTTCCCAATATAAACTCACAACTGCAAGTTATAAAGTCAGAATTGTGAAACATAAACTTTCAAATGCAAGTTATAAAGTCTGAATTGAGAGATATCCCACAATTCTGACTTTTTTCTCGCAATTTTGACCTTATTTCTCAGAATTGTGAGATATAAACTTGCAATTGCGAGTTATAAAGTCCAGTTCTGAGGGGACAAAAACGACTGATATTTTCTCAGAATTGCGAGTTTCTATCTCACAATTCTCACTTAATAACTCACAATTTTGTGTTATATACAATAAAGTCAGAATTGTGTCATATAAACTTCTGAGCCAAAAAGTTCTGACTTCATTTCTTGTAATTCTGACTTTATAATTCACAATTGTGAATTTATATCATGCAATTCTGAGAAATAAAGGGAAAACTGAGATAAACACAATTTTGTTTATAAAAAAAGTCAGAACTGTGAGATAAAAATCTGAATTTTTTTTTTATTCAGTCTCTCAAACTGCATACAAAGCAAAGGTAACAGTGCGTAGGTTGTGTACTTCTGAGGCTCCATGCACCAGTCAAGCAACTACCATTAAGATGAATAGGAATGCTAACAGATACCTGAAGAATGCAATGCTCATAGCGAGAAACAGTAAAAAAGAGTGAGGCATGATGCAGTATGCAAAGATATGCATGTCTACATAGATTAACGTTAAAAAAATAGAGCAAACTATGTTTTTCTGCTTGTTTTTACATTCAACAGATAAACAGGTCAATCTCTATTCTAGGTATTTCAGACCTTCATTGTGGCATACAGTCCTGCTCATCTACTTCAGGATGGTGAGGTGAGAGAGCAAGAAAAGGAAAAAAACAACGAAAACTATAGCAACCATGTGACAGCTTTGTTGTGTTTTGTATTGCTCTCTTATCTTCCCTTTCTTTTCTTTTCATCCAGAACTCCCTTGCTTTTACCAACACAGTCTACTAAACATACAAACACGCATACACATGCATTCACACACGTACAAGGTCTCACTATAGGGGAGGCAAAGGGTGTATTGAGTTTCGCCTGTCTGATAAATAGCCTGTTTACTTATAGAATATGTCAGACAAAGACTATGATGGATGAGAAAGACAGTAGCCTCCCCTAACACATACAGTACTCTCTATAAGACACACACCTGCCAGACTCGCAGAACATGCACATTATTTCATTCACACTCCAGTCTTCAGACCTTTGACTAAACAGAATTATTTCTGAACCACACAGCAGCTTACACTGGCCAAGAACTGCCCACTTAGACAGGAGGAGACCGTCTGACCAAAATGTAAAGCGACCAACCACAGTTCAGTTTTTATGTGCTATTAACAGATATGTTTACCTGAAATAGATAATATCACAATAACAGACAAGCACTGAAAAATTTAATTAATGATTAATAAAATAAAATATAAAAACGACATAATCAAAAACAGTACCAAAACTAAATAAATAAATAAATATTACAAAATATTAAATAAAGCAGTACAGGAGGCGCCGTCAAAACTAAACTAAACTAAAGTGAGTGAAATAAAACAACCTGTGAGTGTGAGGTAAAAGCTGTTTTATACAGTATGTCTTTTATGAGGAAACTGTGTAAACGAAATGAAAATTGAATATTCAGAAGTCCACCACACGCCACTGCTGCGGATCATATCCACTGCTCACATGCAAGAACGCACACCTGCACATATGCATAGGAAATCCCCTTGCCAAGTAGGAAACTCAGACTTCTCCTTTCCCCCTTTCTGTCCCTCTCGCATTCTACCACAATCTGAGAACACACACAAAGACAAAAGAGAGATACAGAGAGATTTATCGCTTTGTTTGTGCATCTCACCCAAATGGAAGCTTTTAAAACGCAGGGCGGTGAGTAAGCAGAGTGAGGTTTCATGGTCACACTCATATTATCACAGAGACATAATACAGCCAGTGCATGCTGGTCCGTCTGACGCCCTCAGTTACTGCTTGAGCGAGCGAACACATCAGTGGAGAGACTAAAAGATGAGACGTGATTAGACAAGATGAAGAGATTGTGCTGGACTGTTGCTAGCTGCATATTCATAATTTCAACCTCTTCAACCCCTTCAACTGCACAGTGGGAACAGGGAGACTATATATATACATATATATGTTTCCATGTACTTTTTTTTTGCCAGTTTTGTTGCTAACTGTTCTATTATTTCAATAATGGACTCATGCACTTTTCTAGTCTTCTGGAGCAAAATTTAAAGGGATAGTTCACCTAAAAAAGGAAAATTATGTCATTAATTACTCACTCTCATGTCGTTCCAAACCTGTAAGACCTTCGTTCATCTTTAGAACACAAATTAAGACATTTTTAATTAAATCCGAGAGCTTTCTGACCCTGCATAGACAGCAACACAACTACTATGTTCAAGGCCTAGAAAGGTAGCAAGGACATTGTGGTTCATCCAGAATAATTTTTTATGCAAAGAAAACAAAAATAATGACTATTCAACAATTTCTTTCAAGATTTCTCTCTGATATCATCAAAAATAACTTAATTTGTGTTACGAAGGTGAACAAAGGTTTATTGGTTTGGAACGAAATGAGGGTGAGTAATTCATGACTGAATTTTCATTTTTGGGTGAACTATCCCTTCTACATTATTTCAACATGCAAAATTTAACGTCACTAATGCCAAACATCATTAGTACTTCATGGTTCCTCATAAAAAAATCATTTGGCTTCAAAAGAGCTTGACATAGTTTGACAGGAATTGAAAAATGTAATAATTAAATCATTAAAACAGTGCCGAAATAAAACTAAATATATATTACAAAATACTGTACTTTTAAATACTGTACTTAGTAACAGAGTAGTTAGTTTCCTTTTAATTAATTTTATAATGATGTAACTCAGTTACTAACTCAGTTACTTTAGAAGTAACTAGTAACTACAACTAATTACTTTTTTAAAGTAACATGCCCAATGATAACCGATGTTCCTATATAGGTGACCTATCCCTTTAAGAATAATAAGCTTATGCATTATGTTTATGCAGTTGCTTCTCCAAGCAGAGCTCCAAATGTCTCTCCAGGCGTCTGCCCCAGTTCCCATAGAAAGAGCGCCTTCCCCCTCGTCTCCCCTGCGATGTCTCTGCGGGCCTTGGACCGCCTGCCTGAGGGACACGGGTAAATCTGCATAGCTGGCTTGTCTGACAGACGGGGATGTGTGTTGTTTGGCCGAAAGAGGTATGCGTGAGAGTGAGCGCTCTATGCCATGGCTGGCCTATTGCTGCCCAACTCTGCCAGTTCTTCCCTTCCTGCGTGACGTCCGCCTGATTTACAGCACCCTGCGGGGGTCCCCAGCTGCCTGACGCCCACCCTGATACCAACACGCCTGCCCGGGATCCATATGTAGGGGCTACGCACCTGCTTACATAAAGTGGACGTAAAGATCCAGTAGGCATGATGTTTGCAGCAGGTGGATGTATATATTTATATATGCCTTTTTATTATCAGAGTTGTTGGCAGCAGTAGGAGTTATGATGGAAAACATACTGGGTGCGGGGCGTTTAGAGGGGGACAGTTTCGGGTTCCTGATGGATACTGTGCAGGTGAAAAACCACACAAGCGTACGCACACATACTGATAAATTAGAGTTTGTGGGGGGTTACAGAAGTGGTCTTGCCAAGAGTCTTACTCTGCCTTGGAGACAGCAGGTGAATATATATTTATAAACACAGATCGCAAAAACTGTCTGCCTCACACTGACGCATTCACCTGCTACATCTTAAACAGGATTTACAGGGTGTGGATTTAAATATACCCCCATAAAATGGCCACAGTAAAACTAGTTCACCTGGAGTCAGGCAGCACTGAAGCGTCTATCAGATCATTTCAGGGAGCTGAAATCGGGAGTCTTGTTACTTTTTTAAATGACACCCTTCTCTATATTTCAGGTTTATATATAAGAAAAAAATCTACTAAAGTAGTTCTCAACTGGTAGGTCAGACAGGGCCAAAACAATGCTAAATGCAGTTGATAAGATAAAATTAATCTTGACTTGTGCAACTTGTCATGTTAACATAAATGTATACGATCGTACATAAAACTGAAATACGTTTTTTTCTGATGTTTTTGAAAGAAGTCTCTTAATGGCTGCATTTATTTGATTAAAAACACAGTAAAATGTAAATATTGTGCAATTTTTTTCAATTCAAAACAACTGTTTCTATTTGAATATATTTTGAAATGGAATTTATTCCTTTGATGGCAAATCTGTTCATTGTCACATGATATTAAATCTTAAAAGAATTTCTGTTGCTTAATATTTCAAAAAAATATGTATATAGGATTTTTGCAGTTATCACTTTAATTTTATTTAAATTTGTTGTTTGGTTATGTACTTTAATGTTATTTTATTTATTTATTTATTTTTCTATTTTTTTAGAATATTCAAATATTAGTTTTATATTATTTTTATTTCAGTTTTAGTAACTTTAATTAGGGGACAACCGATGTGTGTTTTTCAGGGCCGATGCAGATTATTACAGATCAAGCAGGCCGATAACCGATATTCTGAACCGATATGTATATGTTTGGTGTAAAAATGAAAATTAATGTCAAAATTAAGAATATCAAGGACTCTGACAAAACCTTTCTTTAAATGCTTTTAAATTATTTTATCTGCAAATCGGTTTTGAAAAAGACCCCAACTTCCATTTTATTTTATTTTAGTTAGTTTCTAAACTGACATTTTTATCTTTTATCTTTTTTCCCAAAATAAAATTTTCTATTTACATAATATATATATGTGTGTACAGTGTACATTTATATGTATATGTAATAAATACACACACACACACGTAAGACATATATGTGATATATATTTATACATAATATAAATTATACATACATATACATGTATACAAATATATATATGTGTGTGTGTGTATATCTATGTATACATATAAATATACATAGTACTATGGAAGCCCGTTTCTGCCACTGAATAAAAAATCTGATTTTTTTTTTCTCAAAATTGCATGATACAAACTCGCAATTCTGACTTTTTGTGACTGTGTTATAAAGTCAGAATTGTGAAATAAATACTTGCAATTGCAAGTTATAAAGTCAGAATTGCGAGATATAAAGTCACAATTCTGAGAAATAAAGTCAGAATTGTGAGTTTCTTACTAAAAAAGGTCACAACTGTGAGATACAAACTCACAATTCTGAGGAAAAAAAGTCAGAATTGTGAGTTTATATATTGCAATTCTGACTTTATAACTTGCAATTGCAAGTTTATATCTCATAATTCTAAGAAAAAAGTCAGAATTACGAGTTTGTATCATGCAATTCTGAGAAAAAAAGTCAGAACTGCGAGATGAAAGCTTGCAAGAAAAATCTCAATCTGTATCTCAATCCTTAGCAAGACCTGTTGAGAACCTCTATCCCAACTCTAGGTCAAATCTCATGTGGGAAACTGAGAGGGTCTCACAATGGCATAGCAAGCATACGATAGAGGGAACAAGACAAGAAAAAAACATCAACAAATGCAGTGTTGCGCAAGGGCAGAGTGCAATATAATCGCTGGCACATCGTTCCGCACATTGACCTGAAAGCGCACAGTGAATGTGCTGTGGATGGATATGTTGTGTGCACAGGGGCCCCGGTCGTAAGAGGGATAGATGGGGTGAGCTGGACGGGTTCCATGCCCTTAATCCCCCTCCTCAACCTCCGCAGCATTGGTCTGGATCACCATATCCAGCACTTTCATGCAGCTGACAGCCATTCATTTACACACGTGGCTCATAGAGAGATGCATCGAATTTAAATGGAGAGGGGGGTAGAAAAACAGATCCAGTGATGGGAATTGTTACTTTTAAAAGTACTCCAAATACTTTTCCTTCCTCCCTTTTCCAATGGGACACAAGCTGGTCGACCAGCTCAACCAAGCTTGGCATGAAGTTAGACCAGCATAAACCAGCTAAGACCAGAAGCATATGGCTTAAATTTAAAACATATTGTACTTCCTACTTCTAAACACAGATGATATGTACAGCTGAAGACATCTTGTCCTTCACAAGCATTTTTGTTGGGTCAACAAAAGGATCCGTAGATAACACCAAATATTCACATATCGATGTCTGTCACTGACAACATAAACTAAAAGACAGTAAAACTGATTTACAGCAGAACCCCCTCTGTATCCGTGTTAATATTTAATGACTGGAAATACAGCTGAATCTTTGCACACACAAAACTTAATGTCAAATATTAGCAAATAGCTCCAGATCACGTATGCAGCACACCATAGAAATGATGTCTATTTCAGCATCAGAGAAGATTTTGCCAGTATATCTGTTCAGGAAACAGCCTAATCCCGTGTAATTCCAGGTTAAAGGCGTCCTCAAATCCAGTGCATCAGAAATTCAGTAAATGTCAGAAGTGATAAGTGGCAGGTGGATAGTGGATTTAGGGAGTTAGCAGTTCAGGGATATGCACTGTATGGATATGCACATGAGGTATTCTGGGAGTACACAAAGACACTGAAAGTCACTGTTGCAAATGCTGTTAAACTATAGAGTGTGTTGACAGACAATAAAAAGACAGAGGGTTTTTTTCTCCAGTTTAGCTATCTAACATATGTTCATGTTTTTCTGCCTGTGCAATTGCTATGTTCAATTCTTAAATCCCTAAATATTCTGGATGCTCTGATTACAGGAGCCTGATGGCATAATTTGTACATAAATCTCATTTACTGTCTCAGTGTCTGCTTTTTTGTGTGTTAGCTTGAGCACTGTTATTTATCTGCCTAGTATCTTGCACTTATCTGAATTGCAACAAAATTAGGCAGTATTTTTTTTATAAAAAGCAATCCAAACAAGCAATTCCAGTTAACGTGGCAGCATTCAAATGTTATTATTATTAAATATTAGTCTTTTATGCACACCAAGGCTGCATTTATTTGATCAAAAATACAGTAAAAACAGTCATATTGTAAAATATTGCTACAATTTAAAATAGCTTATGCTTTTCGATATATTTTAAAACGCAACTTATTCTTGTGATGACAAAAGTAAGCCAAAAAACATGACAAAAAAACATTTTATATTCTGATTTGTGCTCGAGAAACATTACTTATTATTTTAAATGTTAAAAACAAACAAAAAAACAAACAAAAAAGACAGAAAAAATCTACTGATCCTAAACTTGATGTGATGCTTTTATACAACAGTCCTTTAATCAAGAAATTGATATTTAGTAACTTACATCTCTGAAGTGGTCAGGTAGTTCGTGTATTTCTACTTCGCCATGAATAGTTCCTATATTAGGTCAAAGTTACATCCTTTGATTCGAACCATAGAATAAACGTCGGTCTGGAATTTACAATACGCGCGGAGAGGATTTACTCCCCCGCTCAGAAGCGTTCTATAATCGCTCACGAAATCCACTCCGGGTTTTATTTTTCACTGGCTAGGGAAATCCGAACCGGGAGAGATTACGTTCCTAAAAACCGCTTAAGATAAAATCATACAATTTCTTGCGTCTCTTCTCAAGAGAAATCACAAACGCTTTAGCTATCAAAAACGCGTATCGCCCTTCTCTTTCAGGTAAACATAAAACAAATTTGATTCCAGCAATAATCTAAAACGCTCTGTGTGGGTAAACACAAACAAACAGTAGGTGCGTTTCCATTACCCTTCAAAATGAACAAACTGAAAATGCGAATTGAAAAAAACGTCAATTTTGCAAAAACTCCCATATATCGCAAAAAGTTTTACGCTCGCATGAGGTGGTTTCAGGCAATTCGAAAAAGGAATATTTGGCAAAACTGCAATGGAAATGGCTTTTTCGCATTTACAGGTCACATGGCATATGTAAACAGGTATATGATCATTCTTCAATGTACTATAAACTCCAAGAAATACTTAATACGTAGCCGCTCTCAAGTATAAGGGGCTTTCCCTGATATTAATGCTTAGACTATGTATGCTGCACTCATCTGCGGCGCGTAACGGCTCCGACACAGTCACCGGAGCTGATGTTATGTTTATACCGGCAGCGTCGCACACGTTTCTGAAGCGGCTCTCCACGCTGCCTCTGTAAAGATACACGCATAGGCCTCTTTCCAAAATCCGTTACCATGACTTATCGCGAGAGGAACAAATAACGTTTTAGTCTTATTACATCTGTCAATGGAAACGTTGTCATTTCGCAATACTTTTTGTATCGACATTTATAAAATATCGCCAAAGTTTTGCGCAAATCTGTAATGGAAAGCGCCTACTGAAAAGTCCCTGTGCTGTTGCGCACTTGAAAGGTGCTTATCTTTTATTACGGGTAATTTTTTTAAATTAATATTTTTGTCACTGCTTTTATTGTATATCAATGTTTTATGTGCTTTATTGGCTTCTAATATCCATAGCCTATATTTGTATTCTGTAGAGTGTTTGCACTTACCTCAGGGTTTGGTCAGTTACCCGCATGCGCGGCCATAAGGAAGATACTCAGATGTAAACAACAGCATGGATTGCACGGTTAATGTACTACTGAATACTTTGTTCTGCTTATTTATGCTGCCTAAACCATGGGAAAACATGTGGAAGCTGCTAAATCATATAGAGAAGGACTTTGTAAGCAGGAAAGGGCAAACTAAAGTAGGTGGTAAAGACACGTACGAGCAGTATTAATTAAGATATTAGCCTAATGTTTCACCTACCTGACCAGAAATGATAAGGACAAACATGAATGTTGTCAAGATTCTTGCTCTGGAAATCCCGGTTCAGTTTGGCCAACCACAAATGCCTTTTGTTCCTCAGTTTTTTGCATTCTTCTCGTTGATTTGTTGTAACTTTTGGCAGTCTATAGTACTCCAAATGTTTTTCCTGGTCTGACCGATTAGTACAGCCCAAAACATGACAATAAATGACCATTTTCAGCAGCAATAATCAGCCAAATTAGTTTGTTCATTTCAGTTTAGTGCCATTGTTTATATTAAGTGCTGCCAGTCCATGGCCGATTGATGATACGTTGTGAATATGCTTATGAAAAATATTGCAATACATAACTTAAAAAAGGTCGTCTTAAATAATAATGGGTCCTTCTTTCAATGGAAGTTTTTTTGGTTAAATTTTTTAAACCCATTTTATCGTCCACCAAGTGTCCAGACGCAGGCTGTGCTGCTAATACACAACAGTCTTTGATTTCCATTAATAAGGACACTTTTTCATTGTTCAGCGCTCTTTCTGTCTCTCAGCACTTCAGTACGCTTTCCTGACATGGCGAATGATGGTGTTTTTGTACTGCTGAAGCAGTATCAGGTTAGACTGTCTCTCTCACACACATCTCCATGTATGTGTCTGCTCTCTGCTCGGGCCTTTCACACACCGACAGGTTTGGGACCCCGGAGCAGCATGACACTGCATGATGGATGAGCTCTCGGACCTTCAAACCAACCCCACCATAGGAGGGGTCTGTGTGCGCTCTCTATCTCCCCACCAGCACCTCATTCAGAATGCCAAACCCCCACCCCAGCCCATCCCGCTCCACACACTCTCCTCTCGTCCTCCTGAGAGCCACTCAGCAGGCGGGCCAGGAGAGGTCATGCCGAGGGCAGGACATTTATGAGGTGTAGATATTTGCCTTCTCTCACAAAAACACACTGTGGCATTGACACGCTCTGGCTTCTGCTCTTTCAGGTTTTTAAGTTTCAGGTTCAGCGAGTTGCTGGAAGAGCGAGCCGTGTCTGATACAGCTAGCAAAAACAGAATATTTGTTTATTTGTGTCAGTATTCGTGTCAGTGAGCTAAACATGATCGAATCCTGGAGTGCTGCCTGAAAGATACTGTAAAAGTAAACTGCCTTTATAGTGAACAAACTGCTAAAAAATTCCTCCCTCAGTGTTCACATGCATCTGATGCATGGACAGGCCTCCGGCTCTGGGTTTGACTGATGTGCGCTCATTAACTCTGGTTCTTCGGGTCAGCCTCTCCCTCCAGTACTAAAGTAGTCACAAGCATCTCAAACCTTCCTCTCTCACCGAGGTGACTTGGCAAACACAGAAACTTTGCCTGAAATTAAAGGTTAAAAGCCTGAAAAAACTGGGGAAAAAAAACCCATAGTGATTCTGCAAAAACTTGATTTCAACTTCAATTACTATTAGAAGGGTCAGGAGAACTAATGTCAACATGATAATAGATGTTTCTTGAGCACCAAATCAGCATATTAGAATGATTTATGAAGGATCATGTGACACTTAAGACTTTTCCACTCAATTACATTTTAAAATACATTACAATATAACTGTTTTTGCTGTATTTTTACCAAATAAATGCATCCTTGATGAGTGTAAGAGACTTCTTTTAGCAACATAAAAAAAAAAAACTTAATAAATGCAACATTTTCGAACAGGTACTGTATACAAAATGTTCAAATTATGCATATGAGTTTTTTCTTCTTCTGACTTCATAATGCATAAGATAACACTTTGAGGAAACACAATTAGACATGAAACGGCAGCAAAAAAGGAATTGTTACAAAAGTGTTCCTGCTGTGTTTTGAATATTAATGTGCTGGTGTCTCCAAAAAGCGCCATCAGAAGGACTTTTTAGCTGATTGTTTGGTTTAGGAAAAAGCCCCTTTCCAAAAATAAGGAGTTATCAAGAATGTAAATCACACACAGGATACACTTTTAGCTTTGTGCACAAACCGTCTTCTTCCTGCGTTGTAAATTTATGAATAATACAATTGCATTACACAGTCTTAAAAAAAAAAATTACACGGTTTTACTGTGATGCATATGAAAACTTTTTAAGTGTTTCTTCTGAAAGCCATTCATCTATAGTGCTTCAAAGAAACCAGAAGGCTTCATTTTTCCAGAACCAATACGCTGAAGAACCTATAGCCTAATGCAACATTAACACTTTTTTAAGCCAAATCAAAGATTTTTCTGCTCTGCTACAAAGAACCTTTGTTTAGTTGAGTTAATCTACAAAAATACTGTATGCTCAAGTCATTTTTCCCAGCAAAATCAAAAGATAAATTATATTTTGCATAAAACCTGTTTTAAAAAAGTAAAAGTAATTATGTGTAATTATCATGATTAATGTGTAATTTTCATGCAAATAATGTCACAATGTAAATCATTTTAATTAAACATGATTCATTTCCTTTATGCAAAATATATTTCATTTCCTTCTGTTGATTTTAAGGTGACATATGACACATTCTCAACATTCGCCCAGGTCGGATCTGTTTTAGTATTCAAGCTTTTTTATTACCTGCAGAATAACCTGTCAAATTCATACTGTACCATTGTTTGCAGACTTTATATTTCTTTATATCTTTTCCATGTCCTCTGCTTCTCCTCTCTCCCTTCATCTCTACATTCTCAAAGGGGTATTGGAGGAAAATGACCTGCATGTGTTCATGACCTTAGTTAGCCAGCTGTCTCTCTTTGCTGCAAAACTGCTGAGCTCAAACTGAACAACAAAAGATCAGTCAATACTCCAGGCGACTTCAAACAATAATTTTTAACATCATTTGGTGTTGGGAGACAGTTAATCAGGTTCAATTTAATTTAATATGCTTATACAGTTGAAGTTCAAAAGTTTACATACTTGCAGAATTTGCAAAATGTCAATTATTTGACCAAAATAAGAGGGATCATACAAAATGCATGTTATTTTTTATTTAGTGCTGAACTGAATAAAATATTTCACATAAAAGACATTTGCATGTAGCCCACAAGAGAAAATAACAGTTGAATTTATACAAAATGTATAAAATTTAAAAGTTTACATATGCTTGTTTCTTAATACTGTGTTGTTACCTGAATGATCCACAGCTGTTTGTTTTAGTGATAGTTGATTATGAATACCTTGTTTGTTTCGAACATTTTAACTGCCCGCTGTTCAGAAAAGTCTTTTAGATCCCACAGATTCTTTGGTTTTTCAGCATTTTTGTGTATTTGAACCCTTTCCAACAATGACTATGATTTTGAGATCCATCTTTTCACACTGAGGACAACTGAGGGACTCATAAGTAACTAGTATGGAAGGTTCAAAGCTGACTGATGCTTTAAAAGGAAACAATGCACTTAGAGCCGGGGGTGAAAACTTTTGAACGGAATGAGGATGTGTACATTTTTCTTGTGTTGCCTAAATATCAGATTCTTTTCATTTAGTACTGCCCTTCAGAAGCTAAAGAAGATACATGTTTCCCAGAAGACAAAATAAGTTAAATTTACCCTGATCTTTAAATTTCAAAAGTTTTCACCCCCTGTCTCTTAATGCATTGTTTCCTTCTGGAGCATCAGTGAGCATTTGAACCTTCTGTAATAGCTGCATATGAGACACTCAGTTGTCCTCAGTGTGAAAAGATGGATCTCAAAATCATACAGTCATTGTTGGAAAGGGTTCAAATACACAAAAATGCTGAAAAACGAAAGAATTTGGGGCACCTGAAGGATTTTTTTTGAAGAACAGCAGGCAGTTTAAAACAAGGGACTCATGAACAACTATCACTAAATAATTTTTTTAAAAAAAACAGCTGTGGATCATTCAGGTAACAACACAGATTAAGAATCAAGTGTATGTAAACTTTTGAACAGGGACATTTTTATAAATTCAACTATTATTTTCTCTTGTGGACTATATGGAAATGTCTTTTATGTAAAATATATTATTCAGGTAAGTACTAAATAAAAAAATAACATGCATTTTGTATGATCCCTCTTATTTTGGTCAAATAATTAACATCTTGCAGATTGACTTCAACTGTACATTCAAGTAAATCAGTGGTTTCAGTATACATTTTCCAAACAAGCTTGAATAAAATACAACGAGGCATGGTAATTTAGATTTTTTTAATTAAATGCAACACGAATGCAATAAAATTAAGATAAATAACATGTTTTAACAGTGGAAATATCTTAGAGTTATATTCCCCACAAGGTCAAAAAGAACATCCACCGTAAAAATCAGTTCCAAGTGGGTCTCAAATTCAGGTTACACAATGATTCTATTTCCTTTGAGGCTTGGCCAACTTCCTGGCACGCTGCTGGTGCCAGTGCTACCATATCAATCGTTGAATCCAGTGTTTGTTTACAAAAATACCATTTTCTTTTTCTTTTTTTTCTTTTTTTTTTTTTATAGACCCAGAAAGTGACATTACATTAATTTTCACATCAGATTTCTTAAAGCTTTAGCTTCTGCAGTGTAACAGCAACAATGTCATTAAAAAAGTAAGTCATCCTTTAGGATTGAAAGGCATATCTGTCCTTTTTCACAATTCCAACACGGAACAATCTGTACAGGCTTGCATATTGAACAAATAAGAGTACAACATTGACAATGGAAAAAAACAAACAGAACAATTTTTGGCAAAGCAGGAAGAAAAAGTGACGAGAGGCAAGAGTTTAGATTAGATCTGTTTTAAACTGCCCTCACTTACAGGTTATGATTGTCCTTCATGATCACGTGACACAGGACAGCAGGAGGCTTCAAGTGCTGGAAGCGTCTGTTCACGCTTTGCATTTCCATACCCATAATCCTTGGCCGACACTTTGCTACAACACTGCCGAAACGTCACGAGAACATTTCAGCTGTTTTCAAACACGAACGCATTTGAAAAGCTATCTGCAAAATTAGTTGTCACTCATCTAAAGTACATCAGGCAAAAACATTGCAAGTGCCCCTTGTTTATGATTCAGTCTACATATTTATTGCAGCTGGAAGTATTGTAATTCTAAGGACATACTTTGGTTTGACATTTTGGAGGCCAGATTCCTTCAGTCAGTATTTCAGATGAATTTCCGGACGGTAAAACCACCTCCACATGTGCTATACGGACTACGGAGTGTTAGCTTTTTGCGCAAATTGTTACCAATTAGATCACACAAAGATGATGAAATGCAATAGAAACAAACCGTTCTTTCAAAGCCAAAATCAAACTCCAAAAGAAAGATGAAAGAGTGTACGCAGACAGCCTGTTTCCTCCGACTGGACTGCATTGTGTCGCTTCTACCCTCCCTTCCCTCCATTACGACAGTGAAGAGGGTATTCAGTAACTAAGGTCTCCCAAATCATGCCTGTCCCAAAAAACGAACCTCCCAATCAGAACAGTTATTTCATTTTAAAAAAATAACACAATCAAGAGCAATAAAGAGGAATAGAGTTCTCTCTTCATTTATATTATATTTACAGTTTGTACTTTTTCATATATATTTATATATTTACACACATCAAATAAATCAATTGTACAACTATACACCTGAATGAGAAGATAAGCAAGAGGTACAGAAGTGTATGGCTTGACTGGAAAAATCATTCCTTTTGTTTTTCTGTGTTTGTTTTTTTGTTTGCTCATAAACCGCCAAAATGAACGAGAAAAGAACAATAAAAAAATCCCTGGTATTGTCAAAAGAGGTCATTAGACTGTACACGTGTGAGAGCATAATTCAAACACCAGTTAGGCCTCTAATCTCCAGGTTAACACCCATTCCTGTTTGTTTTGTCTGTCTTTCTTTGTGGCTGATCTCTACATACAAACACGGTTGTTCACATATTTGCATACAGCAAAAAAATACCCTCTCATTCGCATCTCCTCTCACGCAAACACACAAGCAAACAGATCATACCACAGCTCAAAGTAACAGTGTATTTGGTCCTGCTGGGATATCAAAAAGTCCTGGGGACATCAGTTTGACGTGCGTAACCAGTGAAGATCCAAATCCAAAAAAACAGTCAGTGTTTTTCAACCCCGATTCATGTTCGTCAGTCTAAATATCCTACTCTGAACGAGTCCAGTGCCTTTTTTCGCTATTAGATAAAAAAAAAAAATCATTCCATGTCTGTGGAACCTTCATCGAGTTGTCTTCCCCACAATCCGTTCAATAATATACTGTTACTCCAAGAGTGGCTGCAAAAACCCATGGCTGTGGGTTAAACTCACTTTCCACATCACGCTAGTTTTGTAAGACTGGCCTGATTATCAGCCATTTCTTGTATCTCACAATTTCAGTAGTGCATAACGTTAGCAGATGATGGACTCTCCCTCGGCCGTCACTAGTTGGCCACTGGTGGGGTCGTAGGTTCCAGCCAGGTAGTAGAGATCTTGACTGTTGCTGTTAGGTTTTCTGATACGGCTCAGGCGCTCGTATTCAGCTCGGCTTACCACCTGGCACTTATGGGAGATGGTCTGGACGTCATTTTCATCCTCGTGGGAACTTTGGTACAAGGCATGCTGTGAAAAGAGAAGAAAAGTAGATTTAGGTGGGCAATATCGACTTAAAGTCGATCAAAACCAAACAGGTCACTAGCGTACCTTTCCATCCCGGTGCCTTTTTCCAAGTTTGGTCTCCTCAGGGTGGTAGAACCACTTTACTTTGACCACCATGTTGCTGGACCAGGATTCCCAAAGACTCTCAATGCGACCAACGAAGGGGAGATGAGGCCGACCGGCTGAGAGGAAAACCGCACAGTCGCCAACTCGAACAGTGTCTTTTCCCCGAACAATGGCCTTGTAGAACAGCTTCCGGGCTTTGCCCTTCAAACCCCGTCTCTGAAAACAAAAAAGGTCAAGTTTAAGTTTAAGGGAGTCTTTCAGAAATTTCAGAAAGGGAAGAATCGGGACAGGAAATTACCTGAGTGGGGTTCCCAGACCACCTCCACAGCTGCCGTCCTGGCATGAATGAGGACGAGTTGGGTGGACCATCTGAAGATGGTATCTTCTGTTTTTTAGAGAAGTCTTTGGAAGATTTGGACTGTACTACAGAGGAAGAGTTGTTGGCAATCTCCTTTCTCCTTGGAGGTTTTCCTGTACTGCTATTGACTGCAGTCTTTGAATTAGAGATGGTCATAGATTTGGCTCCGAAAGTGTGTCGTGGTGGGGCGGTGGGAGGTTCAGGATGCTGCTGTTGTTGGAGCAACGTATGATGAGAAGAAAGGCAATTCTGAAGCAGAAGCCGCGATGCCTCTTCTTCATCCGAACTATAGGACGAGTCATTGTCAGACGAACATATGCTAGAACTGGACAATGAGCCTGAACTAGATGCGCTGGAGGACCCAGAGGATGACGACGAGACAGAAAGACGAGACAGAAAGCGTCCAGAGGTGCGCATCACCGCCCTTCTAGCATCTTCTTCCTCGTCTTCATCTTCATCCATATCTGAATAGGAACTTAGGCAGTCGCTGTGGCAGTTTGGCCCGTAATCTGCATATTCACTAAGCCCGAGACCCTGAGGGTGCTTACGCAAGTCTGAGGAACTTTTGAGAAGATGGCAACTGTTCCTTTTGGCATCTTTGACTAGAAGAAGAGACTGGGAGTAGCCCATCGTTGAGGTCAGTTCTCCTATTCCTTTGGCTCCAAAGCCCTTTTCCATCCGTCCACCTCTTTGTACCTCTGGGTTTCCAAGAAGCAACAATGCTTTTCCGTTCTTAGTCTTGGGGGACGTTACCCCTTCATGGTCCAGTTTGACCAGAAATTCCTTCCTGTCTCCTGACTTTCTACCCCGTAAACCAGGAACGCCTTTGTGACTAAGAGGCAGACCTGTTGCCAACTGCTGATTCCCAAAGGAAGTACAACCATTCGCGATGCTGCTGAAGGAGTCCACCTCAAAGGAAGTGCTGAAGATGCCTTTGGCTGGAGTGGTCATGGTGGAGCTAAGTAAGGGGAACATGTCTGACTCCTTTCCCCTCAGAGCTTTCTTTGTTAACCCATTAAACTGGAACAAATCCATTGAGGGTTTCCTCCTGGACATGGCAGCGAGTGGCCAGCCAAGAAGAGGGGAAGCAGTTCTAGTTGCATTCTCAGATGCACAGCTCTTTGATGATGCATTGACGGATTTGGGTCTTCCTGTTGAGGGAGACAAACAACGGTATTGCTATGGGGATGTAGGAAAACAACCTCCTATCAATGCTAACTTGTTTGCATTTTCCAAGCTTTGCTTGCTGCCATACTACCTTTAGTCCCTTAGAGAAAACAGATACAAACAGATAGGCCTGACAGCGGAACATCTGATGACTCCATGTTGTTGTATTTTTGCAGATAACATCTGATGAGTTTGAGCTGCTGGACTGGTAGTTCAGGGCTTTAAGCAAGACTCTATAGTTAAGTGGCGTTCAACCTTGACGCCAGTTTCCCTCATCCATTTGTTCAGTCAAATACGTCTCATTCCATTAGTCAACCAAACATTGATCTCATCAACGCTGATGTGTTAATTGCACGGGGTCATTAAAAGCAATGAGTGAAAAGCTCTTGCATTTATACAGATTATCAAACCTTACATCTGACTTTTAGGGCTTTTGACAAACATGAAATAAATCATTTTGTGGGAGTGTCAGTTCCAGGAATAAGAACCAGGAAAAGTAATGAAGCATGTCCTTAGGGACAAACAGGTTGAGAAACATCTACCCAGTAAGTTTCGCTGACAGTCCTTGTGATTAGTGTGTAAATCAGTAAATCGCAAAAACCTGTTTTGATAGATGCCTTTGAACCAACATGTTTTATCTCTTTCACTGCAGGTTAAACGCAACACCTTAGGGATGTATGTGAATTATGAGAGATTTCAATCTTGGAATGCAAAAAGCATCCGTTTAAAACGTGTAACCCAAAATATGTTTAATCCAACAAATGTGGAATTTGGGAAACCGTAAGAATGTGGGTGATCACAGCTGTCATCACGCACCTGGCTTGGCTTTCACAACATTCTTCCTTGGCTCTGTGTTAGCGGAACACTCTGAGGACACATCAGCCTGTTGACTCATCTTCTCTTGAGTGGAGGTCTTCCTTCTGCGGCAGCTAGGTGAGACCAGGTGGGCTGGTGATGGCTCTGCACCTGCAGACCATCAACAATGCCACAGGCTTAATGACAAGCATGGAAACTTGGCACAATGTCTAGCATTGCAAAACACGACACTTTGTTTATAGTGAAGATGAAATGTGTTTATCTGCAGAAACATACAGTGGATTTGGTAGCCTGGCGGAAGCAGGCGAATGTTTGAAAGAGAAATCCATCCCCGGTCTCCATCGTCAAACTCTACCATGATGCTGCCTTCCTTCTGTTCCTCACCTGGACCTCCTGTGGAAGACACAAACATAAATGATTACTAATGCTAAAAATGTTATTATATATTTAAGCCGAATCCTAATACCGTGTTCGAAAGGAACCCCTAAAGGGGTTAATAACTACGAGATGGGAGGACAAAATATATTTCAATGCTTTTTCTCATTATAATATCGTTGGGTAATTACACTGTATATAAACTTGAGGGCATCAGGGAGCCGCTATTAATACACAGGAAACTGAAATCGCTTTTGAATGCGTGCTTCCTTTTTTTTTTTTTTCTTTTGAAATTTGCAATCACACATAGTCTCTGTATACTACAGAGCGGCAGTACTTACCGCACATTTTACAAAGTTAGATGTTTATCAGTGGTGCTCAGAATGTGCGAATCATTCACCCTCGTCCTATCAGTCATCTCTCCTTAATGTTTATGTGGTAAGTGAAATTTCAGTGTACTGTAATGTAATAGGCTAGCGCTAGCAAGCGACTAACCATGTCCCAGTGTTGCCGCGGTTTTCCTGCGGAATTGGGCTACTTTAACACTGTTGCCGCGGGTTGTTTTTCATGTCCATGGGTTTGTGCAACCCCAAAAAATGTGATATTTATCCCCTGAAAGGCTTGTTTTGGGCTAGTTTTGAGAAGCAATTGGGCAGGTTGTTGTGAAAACCTGGCAACCCTGCCATGTCCATGTAGTGCATTAATATAACGCATTATTTGTTTTCCGTGTCTTTCTGAATACAGATTGGGCACATTACTATTTTTGGGACTAATTTAAATGTGCATTAAAAATAAGATGTGATCTTTATATGAGCCATTCTACAGAATTGGTGCTGCTGTCTCACAACTAAAAAACACATTTAAAAAGCATGTAAGTATTCAAATCTGAGATATTTACTAAGATCCTTCTATTATCTATTGAAACCCACAATAATATTTCAAATATTAATAAGCTTAATAAATGTAAAATCATAATTTATTGGGTACCTTCATTTGGGAGGTGGTTGTCCCAAACCCTAACCTCTAAATTTCAACTTATGAAAAAGATATTTAAATTTTTTTTTTACCTTTCTGATTCATTTAAAAAGTGAATGAAAAAAAAAAAAAAAAAAAAAATATATATATATATATATATATATATATTTCTTTTATATTTTCTTTGTAAATTATGAAACTTTTTAGTCCATTGGCTGAGACTGTTTTTAACTACACCCCTACATTTATTTTTAGGAAATATTCCTGTGTCCCTCTCTCTCATAGCTACAAGGTGTGAGTAGATAGGTCCCATAATTTTAAGGTAAATGTGTTCAAAAGTCACTACCGAACACCTTTTTTTCTGCAATTAGGCACACTTTTTTTGGGAGTTATTCCATAACATTTAGTTTTTATATGTGTACCACGGTTCAGAACTGTGTTGGCTAACCATGTGCTGATTTGCGACTTTGAGCTGGGTTCAAACGTATCTAAAATTGTCACTATCAAAACAGTCACGACTGTAACATGTCATCATCATGAACAAAATTTTAGTACAGTTATGCAAATTTTTTGTGTTTTAGTAGTGTTTTAGTTTGAGTTTAAGTTAAAATTCTATAATGTGATGTGGTCGCTACCGAAGCATTACAGTTACTACCGGAAAATGTGAAGTCACTACCAAAACATGGAGTGTCTTGTCAAAAATAAAGTATACTGAATTATTAACTAAGATGTTATGTTTTTTGGTTCAACGTATATTCAAACTAATGAATTCTTGCCTTTTACAAAGAAAAATTGGATTAAAAATACAACAAATCTCATAAATTACACTTGAAATATTGTTAAAAATGTAATTGTTTCAACTTACCTCAGAATTTTTTTATACAATAGCAAAAAAAATACTTGCAATGTAGATGTAAGCAAAATCTTAATGGGTCAATATAACTCTTCTAATTAAATTATTATTACTGTTTTTTAGTAGTGACAAATTTGGGGAGAGGACAAATATTCCAAAACATTCTGAAAATTAACAGCAAAATTACTAAACGTGCAGAGATGGGAAGTACAAATACTTAGTTACTGTACTTAAGTAGATTTTTCTGGTATCAGTACTTCACTATTTATTTTTCTGACTACTTTTTACTTTTACTCCTTACATTTTGACATAAATATCTGTACTTTATACTTCTTACATATTAAAACCAGGCTTGTTACTTTAGTTTTAATCTGCATTTTGGTGGATCACCATTCGATGACGAATCTCTAAATCATGAATCGGTTAGTCTGTACTGGCAAAGCGATTCGGCTCGCGCGCGCGCTCCGCGTCTCCGCCAAACGGTTTCTATCAGAGTAATCGTTGCAAGTGACTCGAGAATGGAATGGATCTGAAAGGCAAAACTATTGACCAGGACTTCAAGTGCAGGTCAGTTTCATCTGTAAATAGGCTACTGTAGTTTTGTCTTTGTTTACTTAGTTAAGTGCTAGCAACTCTTAGCAGTAGCAGCCAGAGGATTAGTAATACTGTAAACTAAACTAAACCAAATTATAATTAACTTACTCAAAATACTGTATGTAAAAGGACATCATTATTATCTACTGTAAGGTTATAATAGTAATTTAGCAAACAAATTTTCTAAGAGATCGTTTCATAATACGCTTAGAGGGAGCTAGAGCAGATAAACACAACCCTTACGAAAATTAAATCCAAAAACCATGGTTACTATAGTTAAACCATGGTAACCACAAATTAACCATGGTTTTGCTACACTAACCATAGTCTAACCATACAATTTGTAGTAAAATTATGGTTGTGAATTAAAACACACTGTAATCAATCCGCCAAAAAACATGGTTAATTTTCCTGCCCTGTTCTACATGGTGGTTGTTTAACTTTGATACATACATTAGCAAACAAAATTTTAAATGTAAATTATTTTGTATTAATGTGTCAGTATGACTTGAGGTCCAGTTAATGGCGTGATACTAAAACAGGCAGTACTAATGGGTACTTTTTACTGAAGTACATGTCAGAATTCATACTTCTTTACTTTAACTTGAGTAAAAAAAGTGTAGTCAGTACTTCTACTTTTATATACCAAGGTGATAGGTATCTAGGTTGCTTTTGAGTTTAGACGAAGACTTTCTTTCTCTGTGTGTGTGTGTGTGTGTTTGCACATGTGAGAATGATCTCACCTTTACGGACATATCCAGGATACAGACAGCGGGAGCGTTCACTCCAGTAAGCGCACACTCTTGTTCCAGCCGTCAGAATTTCCACCGTCTCAGGCTGCACATCTAAAACCTGAAACACATGGATGACTTTAAAAATTAACCTACATATCTCGCAGCCAGGCAGCTTATCAAGCATACCACGTTGATTTAGTTAAAAGACACACATGAAGAACATGAGACGTCCACTTTGCAAAAGCACAGATATCGTTGAGGCCCTCCCCTTAAGGCAATTACAGCCATGGGTATACCTTTCTCAAGAGACGCAGTTGTTTGATTTTGTTCCCATAGACAGTTTCTCATACCGAACGAGACTAAAAAGAGAAAATCAGCATCACTGAATGGACGTCTGCTTTGAAATAATGGAATGAAAGAGCAGAGAGGTGAAAAAGGCCTAAATCGATGACTTTATTGTGAGGCTGCCGGCTCCCCTCCCACTACACAGGGCACATGCACTGAGGGCTCTTTCAGGCCTGGTTCAAACGGGTCTGTTGTAGATACGGCCTTTCTGACAGAGCAAACGGTGAGCTTGGAAGTTTTTGGCCGGGATATGCAGGTAGTGGTGTTGGAAGCAAACGACTGATAAGAAGTCTTAAAAGCAGCACAGGAAAAAGGAGGTATCACTGCACTGGGAGGCTAATGCTAGTAGCTAGATTCCCCTGAAAAGTATAACACACCAAAATGAGTTTGAATTAGGAAATAAGGTGAATTTTGGTTTCATGCTGACTTTAAGTTTATGTAAACCTGAGCTGTGCTCGCTTTGTAATTCCACACTTGTTCCAGTAACGCTGATACACAAACATACACATAGGAACAATGCTGCAGGCTTATGGGCGAGTCTAATTTGTTGGAGTGGAATGTCAAAGCTTTTACTGCGCTAGCCTTCAATGAGAATATAGCATTAGCTCTCGTTCTTTCTGTTCTCCCAGCTTTATCTCTCTCCCACAACTATGCACAATCACATCCAACACTGACACAAATGACAACCTCCCCTCTTTGTTTTGCATTTTGTGAACAATCAAGAGCTGTTTGTGTTGCAGCTTGTGGATTGTATCAAGAAGAGATATCTTCAGATGTTTTGTGTACTGTACTGAATTTGAGAGTTGCACAGAGCATGCTCATTAATACATCTTTGAGGGAAACTGGGGACGGGTGGGTAAAGCTTGCGATA
This sequence comes from Labeo calbasu, assembly GCA_019740295.1. Taxonomy (NCBI): domain Eukaryota; kingdom Metazoa; phylum Chordata; class Actinopteri; order Cypriniformes; family Cyprinidae; genus Labeo; species Labeo calbasu. The sequence goes on from JAHKKF010516213.1 coordinate 28,212, forward strand.
GGCGGTCCCTAGGCAGCGAGATACTTTTTTTTCAGCCTATGATACTGAGAGAGATGAATGAGAGAAGTAACGCATGTAATGTATTCAAATGAATGCATGCCGACAAAGAGCTGTTGGTTTACGGTGTGTAATCAGCTCCCTTTTTCCCCGTCGGCTTAGATAAACTATGCGTGTAAGTGTAACCCGCAGTTCAGCCCCAAAGATGTTCCTAAATAAGAAGATAAATAAATAAAAAAAAGGATAAAACATGCTCTTCTGTACGTCCTCCTAGGGGGGCCACGCAGAACTAATAAGGAACAGTTATATACAGTCACAACGTGAAACAGTATATGCAGGAATCTAATGGACTGCTGGACCGCATTAGGAGCAGCTAACGAAGGGTACTGCTAAAAAAAGGCTATATTAGCAAGTTCCTTCGGTTGTCTACTTCCCTCTATCACAACCAGATGCTGTTCCTTTACAGATGAATTTGATGCTCAATGAGATAAAAAATAAGCAATAAAAAACGCAAATGTGAAAGAATGCCTAAAGTTGGACTGGAGTCCTTCACACACCGATCATAGCAGTTTACACGCTTCATGGCTAAGTAACTGTCCATCGGAGCACACTCACACAACCCCAGATGTCATGTTCTTAACTGCTTTAGCAGAGAAAGTCACAGAGCCTTGAGCTGATGGGGCTCTGGGGGGAGAACAAGGGGTCTGTGAGAGCCTGTGAGGGTGGCCTGAAGGGCTGGTTCGGCCCAAGGCCTGTATGGGAAGATGGAGGAGGTCTTTAGGGGAACGAGTCCCCTGAAGAAGCTTTTTAAAGGGTCTCACCGCTTCCTGAAGCAGCTGCTCCAGAGAGTAGATCCTCTGCCTGTTTCTACGCTCTCCTTCGACAACAACACTATAGCTGAAGAGACAGAAATAAAAGACATTTTTTTTTATTATTTTAAATTCTAAATCTAATCGACCATCCATCTATTTAAATCTCCATCATTCCATTCATCCACCCATTTATATTTCCATCATTCAATCCATCCATCCATCCATTTATATCTCTATCATTCATCCATCCATCAATCATCCATCCATCTATAAATCTATTTATTCATCGTTCCATCCATCCATCTATCCCTTCATCATTCCTGCATTCCATCCATCCATCCATCCATCCATCCATCTATTATCTCCATAATTCCATCCATCCATCCATCATCCATCCATCCATATTTCTATTTAGTCATCCATCAGTTGTTCCATTCATCATTCCATCCAGCCATCCATCCATTTGTATCTCAATCATTCCATCCATCCATCCACTTATATCTCCATCCCTCCATCAACCATCCATCCATTTCTATCAATCCCTTCATCATTCCATCCATCCCTCCATCTATATATCTATCTATTCATTCAACCATTGTTCCATTCATCATCCATCCATTTATATCTCTATCGTTCCATCCATCCATCCATCCATTTATATCTCCATCATTCCATTCATTTATATCTCCATCATTCTATCCATTTATATCTCCATCATTCATCCATCCATCGTTCCATTCATCCATCTATAAATCTATTTATTCATCGTTCCATCCATCCATCCATCTATATTTCTATTTATTCATCCATCGATTGTTCCATTCATCATTCCATCCATTCATCCATCCATCCTTCAATCTGTACCTCCATCACTCCATCCATCCATCCATTTATATCTCCATCATTCCATCCATCCCTCCATCAAACATCCATGCATCTATATATCTATTTATTCATTCATCGATTGTTCTTCATTCATTGTTCATCATTCCTTCCTTCCATCCATCAATCCATTTATATCTATCCCTTCATCATTCCATCCATCCCTCCATCTATATATCTATTTATTCATCCATGTATTGTTCCATTCATCCATCCATCCATTTATCTCAGTCATTCCATCCATCCATCGTTCCATCCATTCCTCCATCTACCATCCATCCATTTCTGTATCTATTCATCCATCCATCCATTGTTCCATTCATCATTCCAGCCATCTATTTATATCTCCATCTATCTATCCATCCCTCCATCAACCATCCATCCATCCATCCTTCAATTTTTTTAAATTAAAAATACAGAGAGGTTGTCTTACATATCAGGTAGGTCCAGTGTATGTACATATGCAGCATACAGTAACTCGTCCTCTTTTGAGATTAACACTTTCAGCCCATCCTTCAGGATTTCTTTGGTGAGAATGCAGTTGGGCAGGGCTGGTTGTGACAAAGACAGATTAAAGTGAGAGGGCATCCTCCTTTTGCCATATGTACATCCTGTCTCGAAATGCATTTAGTTGCATGTAAATGTAACAGCATTATGCATTTCCGCTTGTATATATCTTACCCGGTAGTCCACTGCCCATCAGCTCTGGTTCCTCCTCCTCCTCTTCTTCTTCCTCTCCCTCTGAAAAGCTGCTGTCGTCATCCATCCGGAATCCCTCGTCGGCAGCAAAGCTCTCCAGCAAACGACTGACTGCTCGCCCCTTAGCCTGCTAAACAGTCACGAAAAGGCATGTGAGTCCCTCTCTCTCACACACACTCACACACTCGTAATGGCCCCAGAGAGAGTGATTCAGGGCTCCAACATTCATTCAAACTCCCATCCAAATATATCATAACCTCTCGCACCTTAACAGGTCCATTCTTGTGCACAGCCCTTGGTACTTAACATTGCTCAAAAAAGCTGTCATATATTATTGTGATGGAGGTTTCGTCACTTGGGGTGATGCTGTTCGGTTTTCATTTTACAAGTGTGTCTCTAGGGTGAGGCCCAGGTGAAGAATGATGCACGTCTTTGTTCTCTATCGCGCTCTTTGAGCGGAGCGGGAATTTTCCCCACCCGCTGATTAGGCAGGCAAAGTCCCCTCGCATGCCTCGCTGATGACCTCACAAAGGGCCGACGGTGACAGCCTTGACGCCTATGGTGTAAATCCTTTCAAAACTATTGACTGTTTTATTTAGACAATGCATGATTCAGCCTGTGAATTAGCAGGCGGATCCCATCTTATCTTTATTGTGAGCAGATTTACGAGAGCCCCTGACAGGACAAACCGCGCGAGATTGCATAATCCTTCTCGGAGGGATGACTTTTTATGGGTGCCAAGAGGGCAAGGCAGATAGATCTAGGCCACTAGGGGGTAATTCGCTATGTGGCGCTGCAGCACTGCTAGATCACACCAGCTTTCAGTAGAACTCCTAATAAATGAGCTCAAAAGTAGCTTGCCTACTAGGTGTTTTAACTAGCTTAGCCTAACCAGCAAGACTTTCAACATGCTGGTTATCTAATTTTTATGGAAACTGAAAACCATTATATACCTGCTTGTTTCTGATTCGTCTGCTCCAAGTGATGTCATCATACTGAGACGTTAGTGCTTCTAACCAACAGCTTTTCCTCTGAAACAACCATAAGGAACATGTTAGCATAGTTAGGCCTCCACAAGCCAAACTATTGCAATAAGACATAGATATACCTTCCCAAGAAGCATAGCGCTCTTCCTGGTGGTTCTTTCTCGAGGAGTAGGTGAGGTCTTGAGAACCCTAGTGTGGTCAAAGGTGTTCTCCCTTGACCCCTCTCTCCACTTGGGGCCAGTCAATCTCCTCTCCTCCTCCAGTTCTGAGTGGTTATGGTCAGCACTGACCAGGGCCGGCCTACAGGGGGCCTTCCTTCTCTTCACCTCGTCTTTAGTGACGGACACATTCATAGACCCTGGAGGGAACGCGAAAAAACATTGTGTGACAGTGAAAAATGAGTGTATGCTAAGAATGAACTAAGGTGATATCTGTCAATCCCTGCTGTCTAATTAAATAAGGATGTAACATTTACCGAATCCTTGTCTTTCCGTTTTGTTCTTGGCTTTCTGATTGGCCTCGAGCCTCACGATGGAGCACTGTGAAGGACGGCCGACTCCAGACAGTTGCTCTTTAGATGATAGATTCTTGATGCCCTCTGCTCCTTCCTCGCTGTCATAGATGCCGTCATCTTCCTCCTCTGTGAAAATGATAGATCGATTGAATGCATTGACATCTTGACTGGACTACAGTTCACAGCGGGCATCTGAATCGGTCATGGTGAACGCAGCCTGACGATTTCTCTCACTGTATGATTTGTTCGATATTTAGCAAAGTTCATGAAATGGGTGCCAAATGTGGCTGTGACTGTCAACGTTCACAGGAACTGTGGCGGTCAGAGAAGTCTAGTCACTGACAGGTTTGACCACCAGACCTTTGCTTCCCACAAGTGTCTGCCCTAGTATCCGATTCCTGTTTACAGCCACACATACACAACAATTTACAAGCTTGGAATCACTACAAAAATATGTTTTTGAAAGAAACTGATACTTAAATTCAGCAAAGATGCATTAAATTGACAAAAAATGGCACCCTGTTATATGTGTATCTATTTCAAATATGTGACCCTGGACCACAAAACCAGTCATAAGGATCATTTTTTGAAATTTAGATTTATACATCATCTGAAAGCTGAATAATAAGCTTTCCACTGATGTATGGTTATTTAAGATATGACAATATTTGGCCGAGATACAACTATTTGAAAATCTGAAATCTGGGGGTGCAAAAAAATTAAAATATTAAGAAAATCACCTTTAAAGTTGAAGTTCTTGGCAATGTATATTACTAATAAGTACGAAACTTACCAAATATCTTCATGAAACATTATCTTTACTTAATATCCTAATGATTTTTGGCATAAAAGGAAAACCAATAATTTTGACCCATACAATGTATTTTTGGCTATTGCTACAAATATACCTGTGCTACTTAAGACTGGTTTTGTGGTCCAGGGTCACATATTCTATTCTTTAAACAAAGTAATGAATTTTGGGATATAACACACAAATTGCTAAATGACAACACCAAAATAAAAATAAAATTTCTAAAATTTCCTAAAACTTATACTCTTAGTATTTTTGAGTACATTTTTATTCAGTAAGAATACATTTCAAGTGATTTATGTAATTTGATTTAAAAAAAAACTGCACAGTGCTGTTAATTAGTTAACTCGAAATATAACTGATAAAACTGAAATAAATTAAATTAAAAAAAAAATTTAAAAATTAAAAAAACCTTAAAGATTGAAACTGAAATTTGGCAACTACCTAATATGTGACCCTGGACCACAAGTCGCTGGGGAATATTTGTAGCAATAGCCAAAAATACATTGTATGGGTCAAAATTATTTACTTTTCTTTTATGCCAAAAATCATTTGGAAATTAAGTAAAGATCATGTTCCATTAAGGTATTTTGTAAAATTCCTACCGTAAACATATCGAAACTCAATTTTTGATTAGTAATTTGCATTACACAGAACTTCATTTGGACAACTTTAAAGGTGATTTTCTCAATATTTAGAATATTTTGCACCCTCAGATTTCAGATTTCAAATAGTTGTATCTTGGCCAAATATTGTTCTATCATAGCAAACCATACATCAATGGAAAGATTACTTATTCAGCTTTCAGATGATGTATAAATCTCAATTTCGAAAAATGGACCCTTATGACTGGTTTTGTGGTCCATGGTCACATATAAAGTTGATGTTGGGGTTGCCAGGTCTGCATAACAAAAGTAGCCCAATGACAAATCCCAAATATCAAAACTCAAAATATGCAATTTGCATAACTAGCGTACATATTGCACAGTCACTGATCATAAACACCGCTCAAGAGCTCCTTACCAGTGGGCCCTCCTTTACAAAACTTAACATCTACTGCAGCTTCATCATTGGTAGAATATAAAATATGTCAGTACAAACATTTCAGTAAAATATAATTTACGCAATATGTCAAACCATTAACCCGCAGGGGAAAAATCAACCTGTGCAACCGTTTAAAAGTAGCCCAATTATGCATGAAAAACGCAGACTTGGCAACCCTGGTTGAAGCGCTAAAATTACATGGCCTAAAATTAAATAGAAAACTGAAATGTGAAAATAAAATAATAAGCTAATACAAAATATTACAAAATACTACGATAGCATATAAATAATCATAAATTAACAGTTTCTCAAATGCCTAAAACTTCCATTTCAATTTTGCTCCCTTGATGCAAGTTTGTAACTCGAATGGAAACAGCTATTTGACACCTTTTGCATTCTAGCTGTCAGTTTATTAAGACATTCAGATAAAGTTACATCACATGCTTTCTGTGGCACTGTTTTTGTATGATTTTTTATCATTATGTATTTTAAACTATATATTTGATCACTTACATGTGAATTTCTTTCAAAAACATACAAATACCTTAGCGATTCCACATTTTTTGACCTGTTTTACGCACACAAAGTCATACTCGCATGCTTCGGTGTCAGATACGTATTGGCAGATGCCATCTGTGGGCTATGTGTCTCGCATAGAGCGGAGATGGCACGGTGGCAGCAGTGTCGGGTGTCAACACAGTGCTGACACACTTGTCACTTACAAGGCGCTCGTCAACACTCTCGCAAGCTCGTGAAATGTGAAAAGGATAACTTTCAGGGCAATTAACAGACCGGCGACAACACCGCCTAGCTCGACCGCAGGCGTAGCTCACATTAGCGTTCATTACCACCACGATTTCATCTCCACTTTGTTCACTTACAGAAGTGTGTTTGCAGGCAGTGTGGACTAAAACATGTAGCAGAACTGGGGCAGTGGAGGAAACGCATCTCTTTTTTCCCTGTAGGTGTGGCATTCTGAACACAGCATGACGCGGGCTAGCATTACAGCTTGGGTTTTGCCCAGTGCATGCCTGAGGAGGTGTCGTTAATTTTTTTTAATGCCATGACAGGCGAGCAGTGAAATGAGAGGATCCGCTGATCGTCATGGTGGGATGCATCTCTCTCGGTCTATAACTCACCTGTATCGCTGTCAGAGGGAGAGATGCCCTTCTCGGTAGCTTCTAGCTTGCTACTGGTCACAGCTGTATTGCATAGCAGCTGCTGCGTTCGGGTTGGCAGGAGTGAGGAGCTCAGGATGGCCTTTGACCTTGCACCTCTTCTCATCATAGTCCCCTGGTGGACTGCTGCCCCATTGCCTGCTAGGACAGACCAAATGTTAATTAAAGCGAAATAATCAAAAGTGATTTAAGTATTAATGCAATTAAAATACATCCAGCATATTTTATGTTTACCTGTGTCATTGTGCTCTCCGGTTTTATTACTATGTGTGTGTTCTTCTTTTCCACTGTGCTCTCGGGACAGATGTTCTGTAATACCGCTCTGCGTATTGGTTTCTCTGTGACACAGCAAGTTTACCAGTCGAGATCCACGCTTGGCTTTGGCTTTCTGCTTCAGCTGTGAGCAAGCTTTCTGTTTAAACTTAGTGCTGAGCAGTCTTGGCCTGCCTCTTGGCCTACAGTGAGCCTTCATCTGAAACAAAGAGAGGAAGAGAATTAAACCAAAGGCAAAATTTCAGTTGCATTATTATAATGCTTGCAAAGCAGCATTGTATTAATGTTCCACAACCACTCCTTCTCTAAATATTTTAATTAACTGTTTTAAACAAACGTTTGTCCCCTTTAAAAAAAAAAAAAACATGTTAAAAATTCATTTTTAATGCTGACAACCAGGTTGCCAGGTTTTCACAGCAAAACCCACCCAATGGTGGGTCTTAATTTTTTACCTGTATTTAACCATGTAAGGCAGAAAACAACTAAGCAATAGACAGAAAACAGTGTTAAGCATCATAACAACAGCAAAGTTTAAGGTGGCGTTTTAAAAAAACTGTATAAATTTACTGTTTACAGAAATGTCAAATTCAAATTTTTAAATTTTAAAAGAATGTTTGGCATTCTAAATTGTATTTGCATTTATTTAAATGCTAGATTGCGATGAGTCTTTAATTTTATACATTTGAGAGAAGAAACAACTGGCCAGCTGACAGAAGACAGTGTTGAGTGTCATGATAACAGCAGTTAAAAACTGAAAACAGTGTTAAGCATCATGACAACAGCAAAGTTTAAGGTGACATTTCAAAAAACAGCAAGAATTTACTATTTAAAGAAATATTTTGAACACACATTCAAAATCTATCTGACAACAATGACATAATTGTGACATTTGCACTCTCAGCTGTGACTGGTCTCTTCTTGCATTTAGCTGAACGCTAAACGCTATTTGCAATAGTTCGAAAAACATTTTGAATGTTTAGCACTCAAAATTTAATTGACAACAGTGACATAACCCAGGCTGCCAGGTTTTCACAGCAAAACTCACCCACAATTGTTACTCAAAACTAGTCCAATCGCATTTTGGGGGAGTAAAATTTGCATTCCAAGGGGCTAAATATCACATTATTGGGGTTGCAGACACAAAAAAACAACCCTCAGCAACAGTATTTAAGTAGTTCAATTCTCCAGGAAAACCAAATACTTGCCAACACTGGACATAACTGTGATTTTGGCAAATGAATTGTGACTGGTCTCGTTTCTTCTGTTTATTCAAATGGGTTTTTAATTTTTTACCTGTATTTAACCATGCAAGGCAGAAAACAACTAACCAATAGGCAGAAAACAGTGTTAAGCATCATGACAACAGCAAAGTTTAAGATGGCGTTTCAAAAAAACTGTATGAATTTACTGTTTACAGAAACATGGAATTCAAATTTTTACATTTTAAATTTAATTTTTTGCTGTGTCTTTCTTGCATTTATTTAAATACCAGATTGCGATGAGTCTTTGATTTTCTACATGTGAGAGAAGAAACAACTGGCCAACCGACAGAAGACAGTGTTGAGTGTCATGATAATAGCAAAGTTTAAGGTGGCATTTCAAAAAACAGCAAGAATTTGCTATTTAAAGAAATATTTTGAATACACATTCAAAATCTGACAACAATGAAATAATTGTGATATTTGCGTGCTCAAATGTGACTGGTCTCTTCTTGCATTTAGCTGAAGACTAAAATGCTATAGTTCAAAAATCATTTTGAATGCTTTGCATTCAAAATCTAACTGATAACACTGACATAACCTGGGCTGCCAGGTTTTCACAGCAAAACCCGCTCAAAAACTGCTACTCAAAACTAGTCCAATCATGTTGTGGGGAGAGAACCCCAGTAAAATTTGTATTACAAAAGGCTAAATATCACGTTATTGGGGTCGCGGACACAAAAAACAACTCCCAGCAACAGTTTTTAAGTAGTCCAATTCTGCAGGAAAACCACAGACTTGGCAACACCGGACATAACTGTACTTTTGGCTAAATAAACTGTGATTTGCCTCATTTCTTCTGTTTATTTGAATGGGTTTTTAATTTTTTTACCTGTGTTAACCATGCAAGGCAAAAAAATAACTAACCAATAGACAGAAAACTGTGTTAAGCATCATGACAACAGCAAAGTTTAAGATGGCATTTCAAAATAGCATAAATTTACTGTTTACAGAAATGTAAAATTAAAATGTTTACATTTTAAAGGAATGTTTGGCTTTAAAAAACTAACCATCAACGATAAAATAATGGTGATATTGGCCAACTAAATTGTGATTTGCCTCTTTCTTGCTTTTATTTGAATGCTAGATTTCGATGAGTCTTTAATTTTATACATGTGAGAGAAGAAACAATAGCAAAGTTTAAGAACTTTACTATTTAAATAAATATTTTGAATAAACATTCAAAATCTACCTGACAATGACATAATTGTGATATCTGCACGCTCAGCTGTGACTGATCTCTTCTTGCATTTAGCTGGACGCTAAAATTCAACAGTTCTTTGCCTTTTGACGTGTATTTAACCATGTGACCGAAAACCAACTAACCAAGACACAGAAAACAACATACAACAGCATATTTAAGCTGACATTTCCAAAAACATAACACACATTTTTCCCACAGTTTAGAAGCGATTAGCTACAAACCTGTGTGCTACTGAGATGGTGGTAAGGGCTACTGGTCATCCTCCTCTTCTTCCTCTTCCTGTCTCCGCCTCCAGTCAAGTCCTCCGCCGTAAGCAGTCCCGGCCCCGCCCCCGCTCCAGCCGACCTGTCCATCACAACAGAGAGGTATTCATGAGGGGAGAGAAGAACGAAGGATGAAAAGGAGAGATCAGAGGCGAGCGGAGGGCTTGCCTTCCCTCTCTGTGGCTCTCTAATAACCTTCTTTTCAGGCTTTGATGAATGGAGAGGCAGGGGCCTGGTTCCCCGCTGCACGCTTGAAAAATTGGGATCTGACGCCAAACCGAGAAATATCTGAGAGAAGTGCTGGTAAAGCAACCTCCCACTCATAATTTTGTTTGTTCTTTTTTCCTCGCTCTCCCTCGTCTCAGTCTCTCCGTCTCTGCTTACTCCTTTCCCATTCTGTGCCAATGGTTTCGGGGCTGTGAATTCCAGCATTACATTAATAAAAAAACCCTTCTCTGTCTTATTACCATATCAATGCATCTGTTCCTGCACAAAGCAGCACAATGCACAGGCCTTCAGGAGGGCAACGAGAGTGAGTGAGTGAGTGTGTGTGTAGCCAACCATCGAGCAGACCTATTACACCGAAATAAGGCTCATACACTCGCTCTGCGCCGATCGGCCTCTCGTTTTGCAGTGTGTAAGCATCAGTGTTTTTACTCCCGAGAAGCAGACAGCTACTTCAAACCCTGCCACAGGCTGCCTTAGTCGGTGCTCGGGGCGGGGGGTGGCGGCGCAGACATCAGCTGGCCCGTCACTCACCGGGATGATTGGCAGGTGAGCGTCGGAAGCTGTGTCGACGTGCGGTTGGTGAATTCCAGCCTCCCTTCTGTGTCCTAGCGACAGCCATAGTCAGTCACTCCCAAAGCGATTCCCAAAGCAAACCATGAAGACATTTTTAATTTTTCTTGTTAATCGAGGTGCCACATCACCAACTTGACCCCGTGATTTCCACAGTGTCAGATGCTGGACTGTTTCCCAGCGTTCCCACCACAGTATGCATAAATCAATTACTGCCTCTTTGTTTACTGTGCTTAATGTTTATTACAATTTAAGCTCAACTTAAAGTGTAATCTTTACCATAATGATGTGTATGATGTTAACGGTTATATAAAGGGTTGAAAACCTTTCTAATTTTAAATTATTGCTTATGGCAACATCATATAATTATACAACAAATTGCACAGCGTGTCCCAACTTGGTGGACCATTTATTTGTGTGACCCATTAATAGTGCAGCACTGGCCAAATTGATCCGCGCAGAACCGATATGCACTGCCCACTGGGTTGCACATGGACAGTTTGTCATTAATAATTGATACGAAAATAATTGATTAATGAATAATGAAATATTGAATAATTAGTTTAGCAGCTGAGCAGCGCAGTCTTGTCACACTTTTGCAGCATTTGGCTTACCATACACCTTGTAGCAAAATAAAAAGTCTGCATGAAGTTTAGCATGCATGTGTCTGGATAAATACATCAAAATACAATAAATGCATACGATATTTCAGGATTACCTATTTAGTTAGAAGACCAGGCAGAAATGCATGATGCATATATGCATGCATGAAGACATTCGCTTACATAGACACACATTCACCGCACAGGCCCAGCACTGGCTGTGTTGTGTTCCACTCTTCCTTTCAGCTGTCTGAACACTGGCTGTCTGCCCTTTACTCTGGCCGGCGCTGTCAGAAAGAATCAGTGTCCCCAACACACAGACCCCAGCCCTCCTCCTCAATACAATGAGCCCCTGCTTTATCTGGAGATGGAGGGAGGATCCCGCAGAGACAGAGAGGCACAGATACATGACCAGGACAGATGGGTGGAAAAACATAGAGCAGGCTCCAAAAACCTCGTCTAAAAACATGTTTGTGTGGCAAAAGTCATTCAGATTTGTCGACTGCGACTTTCTCAGAATGCATTACAAATTCAGAACTAATATAACATAGTTCATAATGCTTACCAAAGTTGCCAAATACAATACACATCTGCAAAGACTGAGTTGACTGAGCAGACTGTTTTTCTTGGTGCTGTAGATGAGATAAAATGTACTACCTAACTACTTGTGAAAAATATCTTAAAAGTTTGCATACATTTTATGGTTTTACAAAAGAGGGACAAACAGTCCCTTGTTTGTCCTGAACAGTTAAACTGCCTGCTGTTCTTCAGAAAAATTCTTCAGGTCCCACAAATTCTTTGGTTTTTCAGCATTTTTGCATATTCAAACCCTTTCCAGCAATGACTGTATTATTTTGCGATGACATTGAGGACAACTGAGGGACTCATATGCAACTATTATAGAAGGTTCAAACGCTCACTGATGCTTCAAAAGGAAACACAATGCATTAAGAGCCAGGGGGTGAAAACTTTTTGAATTTGAAGATTTTGAAGGGTAAATATTACTTATTTTGTCTTCCGGGAAACATCTTCTGTAACTTCTGAAAGGCAAAACTAAATGAAAAAATATGTTATTCAGGCAAAATAAGAAAAATGTACACATCTTCATTCTGTTCAAAAGTTTACACCCCTGGCTCTTAATGCATTGTTTTTGCATCAGTGAGCATTTGAACCTTCTATAATTGTTGCATATGAGTCCCTCAGTTGTCCTCAGTGTGAAAACTTTCGTGTATGTAAACTTTTTACCTCATCTGTATATTATAAATGTAATGCAATTAGTATAATAACATATTATACAAATTAATATATGTATTTTAATGCAGATATTTAATCAAACAATTGTTTATGCTCACAAAGCATTTACTTTAATCAAAAATACTGTAAAACGGTATTACCATGAAATCTTAATACAATTTAAAATATCTGAATATATTTTAAAATGTACTTTATTCCTGAGTTGGCAAACTTTTCCAACTTTTACTCCATTGTTTAATGTCACATGATCTTTCAGAAATCATTCTAATAAGCTGAATCTAATATGCTATTTTTGTCAAGCGATGGATTTTTTTTTCTTCCAAAATTCTTTGATTAATAGAATGTTTAAAAGAGCAACATTTATTTCAAATAGACATTTTAAGTTGTAACTGTCACATATGTGTATGTATATATACACACATTCATTAAATATCTATATTTATATATAAATATGTAATTTATTAGTGTAAACATAAGATTTTATGAAATTTATGTATTACTATAGACAAATGCATCTTTGTCAGCTTAAACAAAACCAGAAAAGCCAGAAGCACACCCAAACGATCCGAAAGAGAAAGAGAAATGGCTCAAGATCAAAGTGGAGAACAACTGATGTAGTGAAGTGAAAGAAAGAAGAGAAAGAGAGAGAGAGCAATCCAGAGGGAGTCAGTCGACTGACCGGAGCTGGATCAATGGACACTAACCTCTATCGACCCGTCACCACATGCAACGTGAACATGCCCGTCTACACCCCATTCTCCACATCTGCATCCAATAAATTCATCCAAAAACATCATATTACCATATTACCGACAATCCCTATTCCGAACACCCCTTCAAAACACACCTGGAGATTAATTATTGTTTTTGGGAGACGATGCACTGAGCACAACCAAACTGAATGGAACTGCAGGAAATGTCTTAAAGAACAAAAGCATTACCGAGAGTAAACTGCTCAGCTCTGAACAGATTAAAGAGAGTGCTGAGTGCACTTTCCTTTCTCCTCCTTGTGGCACAAGTACATCTATCTACAGATCCTCAACTAGGGCCTTATGAAGTCGTTAAGGGCCTTAATAAAGGCCCTGTTTTTGTCAAAACAGAGAATAAAGCTTTGGTCTGGTATTTTCTCCCTGACCGCGTGCATCTCCGATTCGCTTCTACTGCATTTAAATGCCACAGAGTCTCTAAAACCCCTAAGGCCCGGGAGACCAGGTAACCGTGGAAACCTGATTAGTAACCCGACACCAGGTCCGAGGCAGGGTTTGGTGTGCGGTTGCTTCGGCTTGATGAGGACTGTGGCATGGGCGTCTATTAAAGAGCAGAGCTGACAGCCCCCCGCCCTTCTCTCCGCTCTGCTTGTCGCCACCCAAAGGCGACCTTCTGACCTCCTGACCCCGAAAGGCCCCTCTAGTCCTTGTGTCAACTCCATGTCACATTCCTGCTGTTGAGCGAGAGAGAGTGTGTGTATATGTGTGTGTGTGTACTTGAGCGAGCATGCTGGTAGGAGAATTCGCAGTCCTCTAATTACAAACCCCTTCCCCTCAGAGAGGTCAGGATTACACAGTAATGCTATTCAGGGAAGGGCATTGATTAGCAAGACACAATCATCAAGAAGAGAGAGAGAGAAAGAGAGGAGGAAGACAGCTAAAGAGAGCAGGAGAAAACGGTCATGTGTGTGTGCGCATGTTCCTGCCATGGTCTCCTTCACAGTCCAATAATCAAATTCCAGCATTCTCTCACTGGAAAAGATGCTGTAGGTTGCTATTATTTACCATCACAACCCTCAATCATTCCGGCAAATGAATATATATTGGCATAAATCCCAGTATGTGAGCACTCTGCTGTGTTTCCATGTGCAGGAAACCGTTTGACAACCACAAAATGATCAAATATGTTTTGTTTACATTTTGAACAGTATGTTTTATCATTTTAAACCCAATCTTACATAAAATGTGTACATTTGCAATAAATAAAATAAAATAAATGTCAATTGGTTTTATATTGTGTTACCTAATGCAATAATGTTTACACATTGTGCCCTAATGTATTTTGTGGCTAAAGCACCATATTAAAATTTGTTACGATTTTTTTATATATTTTTAAAAGTATTGTATGCTCACCAGGGCTTCATTTATTTGATGAAAATACAGTAATATACAGCGATATTGTGAAATATTATTGCAACTTAAAATAACTGTTTTCTATTTTAATAAACTTACTCCAGTTTTCAGTGTCACATAATCCTTCAGAAGTCATTCTAATATGCTGATCTGGTGCTTAAGAAAAATTTCTTATTATAACAATGTTGAAAACAGTTGTGCTAATTAACAATTACATTTTTTCAGGATTCTTGTATTAACATATTAGCATTTAATAGAACCTACATATTGATCATTAAAATGTTTTTTAAAAAAAGTAATATTTTGAAATATTATTATGATGTAAAACAAAGTTTTTCTATATTCATATACATTAAAATTTAATTTATATCTGTAATTAAATTAGAATTTTCAGAATCATTACTCCAGTCTTCAGTGTCACATGATCCTTCAAAAATTTTAACATGCTGATTTATTATCAGTGCTAGAAACAGTTGTGATTTTTTTTTTGAACCTGTGATACTTTCAGGACAGTTCTTTTTAATTCTTTCTTTTTTTAAAAGAAATTAATACTTTTATTCACCAAGGATGTGTTCAATTAATAAAAAGTGACAGCACAGATTTACAATGTCAGAAGAAAAAAGATTTTGAATAAATGCTGTTCTATTTTAACATTTTATTCATCAAAGAATCCTGAAAAAAGAATCACATGCTCCTTGACAGTACAGCTGTTTCCAACATTGATAATTCTAATAATAAATCAGCATACTGGAATGATTTCTGAAGGATCATGTGACACTTAAGACTGGAGTAACAGCTGATGAAAATTCAGCTTTGCATCACAGGAATAAATTATATTTTAAAATACATTAAAATAAAACAACATTATTTTATATTGTAATAACTTTTTGCAATATTACTGTTTTTTCTGTATTTTAGTTTAAATAAATACAGCCTTGATGAGCATAAGAGACTTCTTTAAAAACATTACAAGTCTTACTGATCCCAAACATTTGAGCGGTAGTGTATATATATAAGTTAAAATATGAAAAATAAGAAAAAACACTGCGTAAGATATATGACTTGTTTTCAGTGAACGTATCTTTAATACAAGTGTATTTTGTCTGCTCTGACTTCAAAAAGTGCAACAACTCTGAAAGTGCAGCCAGACAAAATACACTTGTATTCAAGATATGATCTATAAAAACAAGTCTTAACATCAGGCTTGCATCTTAAGTAAATTTGTTTTTGCATCTTGTATTTGTTTGTTTTTATGATTTTTAGATATTTTTTCCTAGAAAACAAGTCAAACACACCTACTCCCAATGCTTCTTGGAACATTAAAATGTCCAAAGGAAACTAAGGATAATCAGACTCAGAATCAGGTGTGGTCCAGTCTAAAATCTGCAATCTGTGCAGGTCTTGCTCCCATGATGCACTGGGGCGAGAGGCCCAGCGTGCTCCCGCACACATCACATGACAAGCCCTCTCCTCACGCTCATATGGGATTTGATCCTCTTGGCAATGCCACGACGACCCGTCAACACCCTTAACCTTGTCCAACGACCTTTGACCTCAAACAGATTTGGCCTGACGCCAAAGGATGTTACACTTTTTAGTACACAAATGCACGAGGGGAGTGAGAGACTGAAAAAAACCCAACATACCCAACACATAACCTCAAATCCAATAATGCTGACAAACACTACAATAAATGTTACTGTTCAATTGCTCAACAATTCATGTTGTCTGCCATCAAACTGACGTAAACCATGATGAGAAAGTCAAACCTCGGCTTCTTTCTGCCATTCCCTAAAGGGACTCTAAAAAAGGCTTTTTACGACTCGGATAAATTTTAGTGGCGGGAAGTTGTCATTTGTTTTATTTGGCAGGGGAGCTTTATTAACGACAGGGATAAATGTGCGCTGGGTATAGCATGTGTAATTAAGCTCTGGCTCCTGCTTTTCATTAGCACGCTGCTAATCAACCAGGCTAGTAATAAAATGGGAGTTTTGTTAATCAGGTAGGGTAAACTTGATTTGACCGAGTTTATCAAAATGTCTGAGGCCTGGCGTAAACAGAGGTGTATCTCAGGGGAAAACGCTCATCCATCAGAGTGATAACTTAAAGCCCTGACTTGGTGCAGGCAATTGGTCTCCGCGCTTTATCAAATTAATATCGCAGACGCGTCATGGGTTAGAAGGGAGTCGCAACACTTGTAGATAATCAATGGAAGTTGTAAATATGATTAATGACAGCTCTTTGCACTGATTAAGTACTTAGTCTGCCTTGTATGAACTGATAGGAGCCTTCTAGACTTATTTACATACATGGCAGAGTCGGATCGCACATGCGCGTGCAAAATGACTTCACAAACGTAATCTTTCAAAACATCTCCTATCTAGACTGTTATTAATGCATGTGAAGCGTTTGGCTAAAGGTAAGGTATTGTTTCCTGAGCTAGGCTTAATACTGGTTGCAATACAGCTCTAATTTAATCCTCGCTCTAGAAACTGTGGAAGAGCATTTTCATTATTACTATAACACTTTATTTACTGCTTTGCAGTAGTATATGATTCCAAACGCACACAGTGCTCACACAACTTGTACATCTATACTTATGAGAACCTCCCATATAGCTCCTACATAAAGCTAATTATAACTAGATTTTTGTTAACTACTAACAAATAGCATTTGCCAAGCCATTGTTTAAAGTCGCAATGAAAGTAGTGACAGATTGATTTTCTGTATTGTGATGTATTTAACACATTATCAAAACAGTAAAAAATAATCTTGATTAAACATTCAAATAAATAAATATATAGATTAAATATATGTACAGATGCTGCTATGGTGTGTATATCTTGTTCTCAACCCTAAAATTGCAAGTTTAACTTCTTAGAAATGTAACAGAATAGTTTGAGGTGTAATTACATTTTATTAAGAACCTTTCTTTTATCAAGGATAATTTCTGCAAGTCATTTGTACTGCATTTCAGGAATTTGGTCCTCATAAACATGTAGAAACTGTAAGTTCGGTGAAACAAGTACAAAAGAAACCACTCACTTGACTTTTTTTGGGCCATCGGTGGGGATTGGGGGTGCCGAGGTGGACTTGCGCTTCCGTGGCCTTCCGGGTCCTCGACGAGCCGGACTGCGTGAGGTCTCTTCTTTCCTGTAAACACACAAACACGCGCACACACACAGCCTGTCAATCACTCTAATTCACATTAACGATGTTGAATGGAACGAAACACTAAGCCATCCTAATTGTGAGAGTGGACTAGAGGAAAGACTTAAGCACAGCTCAGGCTTATGCAAAGAGGGCTCAGCGCACACTGGGTGGTCTCAGCAGAGCGTTGCGAGGGGACAGAGAAAGAGCTGGAGAGAGACTGTGAGAGTGTACGTGCCGGAGGATCGAAGAGAGTTCGATCTCTCCGAGCATGTGTGTGTAAATGGGTTTTGAAAGGTGTGCGGAGTGCATTTATATGTGGAGGGTGTGTTTGTGAAAGTGGTCTGTGGTTTGCTCACTGGTGGTCATGTTTTCTCTGTAGCTTGGCCAGCTCCCTCTGTTTTTCCTTGTAACGCCGCTGCAGTTCTGCCAGCCGCACACGCATCGCTAGCTCCTCCCGGTCCAGCGTTTCCATGGTAGCCTTAACAGGACACACCTACACATGGAACGAATAATCTCCAGTGAGTTTAAAGTATCTAAATGACAACACTGTGCCACTTTGTATGAGTGTCTTTCTTCCACAGAACACAAATGGAGATATTTCGAATAATGTTCACAGTGTTCTTTTCCAATCAGTGAAAGCATACAGTGATTGATCTTTAAAGAGATAGTTCACCCAAAAATGACAATTCTGTCATTAATTACTCATCGAGATGCCCGTAAGACCTTCGTTCATCTTCGGAATACAAATTATGATATTTTTGGTGAAATCCTAAGGCTTTCTGACCCTGCATAGATAGCAACGCAACTACCACATTCTAGGCTCAGAAAGGTAGTAAGGACACCCTTTGAGCACAAAGAAAACAAAAATAATGACTTTACTGTCACATGGCCTTGAACGTGGTAGTTACGTTGCTCTCTATGCAGGGTTAGAAAGCTCTCAGATTTCATCAAAAATATCTTAATTTGTGTTCCGAAGATGAACAAAGGTCTTCGGAACAACATGACGATGAGTAATTAATGACAGAATTTTTATTTTTGGATGAAATGTCCCTTTAAATTTGGGAAAATTGTTGGTATATGTTGTGTTCCATAAATAAATGAAAATGTTTATAAATGAACTTGAGTTACATGTACCGGTTCGGGACGTGGCGTCCACTTGCACTTCCTACGCAGATTGAGGATTCTGCGAAGGGGTGGAGTTGAGTCTGCTGGTATGGGAGGGGCCAGTTCCAAGGCCCGGGCGGCAGCCAGGGTTGCCAAACTTTGGAGGTCAAAGGTCAGCATATCGTCTACTGAACAGAATGAAAAGGGGAAAATGAATTCAAGGAGAAATCAAATCATTTGATCTCACAATGACAGAGAATAATCCTGAAGACCTTGATTAATCCAAAAATTAAACTTGTATCATCATTTACTCATTCCAAACCTGTATGGTAAAAAAATCTTGGTAACTAAACCATTTTGGTTTCCACTGGGAGAAAATTTTGGTCTTTGGTCTTGGCGGAATACATCTGCTATGCTGCTTCTGCGGCAGAGCAAGTACCGAGACTTGCTACTGTTAATACATCCACAACATGCTGCTGTGAGCATGTAAGAAATATTGCTGCTGCACATATAACATATATGAATAACCCCCATAGCATACATGAATCACCTCGTAGCAGATCTATACAGGTGGAGCTGGGGAAGGTGAAGGCTTTCTGAAGCATGCTGCAAAACTGCTACAACTAGCACTAGTCGTATATTCGAATGTTGAGCAGTGAGCTCATTGGCTACTGACACAGGAGAGAACCAATCAGCTGCCATGTGATAATGATGTCATTAGGTCAGACTGAGCTAGATCTATCGGACTGCGCCAATTTAGAGTTTCAAACCAGAACTCTGTATTTATGCGGGTGAGTAAATGATGACAGAATGTTAATTTTTGGGTGAACTGTCCCCATGTGGTCCCTGATGGACCCTGTTTACACATGTATTTAGCGGGAATCACTTGAGACAGATGTTATTATCAGGTGCAAACAGAGGCCTCTGTCTCTCCATGTATATTCAAAAGTGACCTAGCAAAACTGACATCCAGCCTGTCCCAGAAGATGCGAGCGGAAAAACCTGTGAAGGAGCAAAAATAAAAAGACAGTGGAAGAGAGAGAGTGAGAGAGAAAGAGGAAAGCCTCAAACGGTACAAAGCCGCCTCTAAGCACGCCGCTGTTTCCTGACAGCACTTTGTGCTTTCAGAGGCTGAATGAGCAATGATGATAGCTATTAACCAGAGAGCTTATCTCTGTACATGAGGCTTAGATGCCAGGAGCCATGTTACAGAGCGAAAGAGAGAGAGAGGGAGAGAGAGATGAAGAAGGGCGAATTCTCAACATTTATCACTGTCATTAGGGCAGGCCACATGCTCAGTCTCCACTCAGCCAATGAGGCTTGAATATTCATGACAGCCAAAGCTGGCCTGGGGATACTGAGAAGACTCCATGAGCGTGTGTATGTGTGAGCGGCTGTGTCTGTGTTAGCGGGCGTCCAAGGCTCGCTATTTTGTTGCGTCACGCCGAGGCAGGGGCACAGTATGGGACCGGCGAGGAGAGAGACTGAATGAGGGGGGAAAGAGGGAGGGAGGGGAGACAGGCAATAAGAAGTAAAGTGTTTATTGAGCTATCTATTTATTCGCAAACATCCCCTCATTACTAACATGGAAAGAATCCAATTTTCTCCTCCGAGGGGAAATGCATGGTGCACGAGCAGACCTGCGCGGAGAGGGCAGAGAGCAGGAGATCAAATCCGAATGAGAGGACAGGAGAAGTGGGGGGAGAAAACTGTAAATCTCACAAAAACTCTCAGAGCATATTTTACCACACATTTATTTATTTTTGCATTAAAAAACAAAGCCAGTTTTTTAGGATCATTAGATGGTGTCTTTAAATTTTATGAAAGTGCCAAAGTACTTTTGGCTTAAACGTGCAGTGCTCAAGCCACAAGATGTGACAGTCAAAGGGATCAGTCTAGCACGTTGGCAAAGAAAGACTTGTGTGAATGGCCCCTTAAGATTTATTTCATGACAATTATGCACATTTTTTCCACAAATTCTCAGTATCACTTCATGTTATTTTCCCATTATTCTCAATGGGGATTCTAATTATAAACACTGATATATGGAATTGAAAAATTACTGTAATCATCAGGGTAGCATTTCTTTAATTTGCACTGATTGAATACTTTACATGCAAAATAAATGCTTTACAATTAATAATAATAATAACCTATAATAATGCAGTTTTAGCATTATAGTAATGAGAACAGGGGCAGAAAATGTTCAGAAAAATCAAGAAAAAGGGAAACTAATAATTTAAAAAGTCATAATGTTTAAAAAGATGTTTTTCATGACAGTTAAGCACATTTTCCCCACAAATCTCAGTATCACTTCATGTTATTTTACCATTATTCTCAATCGTGATTCCAGTTAGAAACAATGATATATAAATTGAAAAATTACTGTAATTATCAGGGTAGCATTTCTTTAATTTACACTGATTTAATACTTTACATACTGAATAAATGCTTTATAAATTAAAATAATAATAATGCAGTTTTAGCATTGTAGAAATGAGAACTGGGGCAGAAAATGTTTATATGTTTAATGAGCATAAAAAAGTCATACTGTAAATAAAGATATTTTTCATGACAATTAAATACATTTTCACCGATATTCTCAATATTACAATGCTTCACCAACCCATATATATAACATATATAAACTGATATATTCATTTATTTAAATAAAAACTGAAGGAAAATACTTTTAATTTCCCACAATTATTATTCTCCTTTAATTTACGCTGATCTAGTACTTTACATACTCAATCATTTACTATGATTATACATATACTATTTAATAATAATACATTTTAGCATTACAGTAATGAGAACTGAAGGTAAATGTTCTAAATTGTCATTAAAATAATGTAAAATGTTAATGTAATAAACGTTTAAAAAACAGTCGTAAAAAGGTTATTTTATAAATGAATTAGAGACTAAATAAATAAATAATAAGGTTCACTAGTTAACATAAGTTAATAACAAACAATGAATGACTGTATTTTTATTAACTAATATTAACAACGATTAATAAATAGTGTAATAATGTATTGTTTGTTGTTCATTCATGTTAGTTAATACATTAGTTAATGTTAACAAATGACAACTTATTGTAAAGTGTTACCTATTTAATTATTAAATAATTAAATTCATAATACATTTCTTTTTTCTTTGTTTGTTTGTTTTCTTCTTTTTGTGTTTGGGCTCTAATGTGACCTAGACAAGTTCTTGACAAATTTGTGAGATTCACCTAAAAAAGGAGGAAGACGACTTGTATGGGCTTTAAAAGAATTACAGCCGCATGACGGAAATCTCTCAGCTGAAACGGAAAATGAGAGAGACAAGCGAACAGAAAGAAAGACAAGATAAGGAAGACTGGATTATGCTGGTCTGGGACGGTCTTCAGTTTCCCACCTGGCTGAAATCATCGTGCCACTTTTAGCCCTGTGGTGGTCTTTTTGAAATCGATGCCCATCGGCCTGCCGTAACGAGGCCGGTGGGGACCGGAGCCACGGCACGGCACATGGATAGAGTGATAGCATGAAAGCAAGACGTGCGAGTGGGATGGAAAAGCCGAGGCCCAAAAAAGAAATGAAAATGAGAGAGGGAAAGAGAGAAGACAGATAACACTCTCTGAGAGCATTTAGCCTAGAGATCTGTGGGAAAAAAAAAAAAAGAACGGGAACGCTGTGGTATCACTGACCAATCAATAACAACTACCAACAATACTTCAAAGAACCTCTCAAAATCTATATAATTTTATCACACGTTATTTGTCCGTACTTCACAATGCCCATAACACCACAAGGAATGTTAGCAGAGCGCCTGAGACGTCTGCCATAGATAAGAATGCTTGAAATCAAATCTGTAAATCACTGAAGAGTAAACCCAATCGCATATGAAATCTTTAGCTGGCGAGAGACCGGGTCCTGACAGCCCGTGCGGCCGCCTCACCTCCAGTTCTTTAATAATTCAGCGGCGGGCGTGTTTATTGATGACTTCTTTCCCGCTGCAAAGAGCTTCATCATATTCTCTTATTAGTCCCTTTAGTGCAGCTTGCTTAGACAAGAATTACACAGCAGATTACATCCCTATTTTAATACGGGTGAAAAACACACACACAAACAGCTAAAACGACGCACGCCGCCAAATGCGGTTAGTTTTTTTTCTCCCTCGCGCGGTGTGAGCGTCGGGGATTTCTCAGCTGCTAGAGGATGCTGGCGTAAATAAAAATATCCTTTGGCAGGGAGACCCTAAACGGTCCCTGGAAAAGCAACAAGCCTTTAAAACAGCGCTTACAACAATAGGGCCTAATTAGCCGACAAAAACGCTGTCGCCCTGAGAGGAAAAAGATCAGCTGTTTTTACTATTTCATCAACTTCGCACTGAGGGACTCAGAAAGCTGTGGGAAAGCACAGAGGCTTTTTTCCATCTAAAATGAGGCTTATAAAAGTGATCAAACAGGTTTGAGGAGCAGGGGCAGGGGAGCCGTCCCTCAGGATGAGTGAGTGGACACAGTCCAATCCGCCGGACCCGGGGGGAACTAGCTATCATTAGAGCTGCCTTTTAAGACAGGCTAAAACCCTTTAAAAACACGGCCCCCTCCTCACCGCTCCGTCTTAGTCTCTCCCACAGGAAGTGCTGAACCCCAAAAGGCCGGGGAGCATTTGATCTGTAGGCAGGAAAAGAAGGCAAGAGTGCGAGCTTGTGCGCAGTTGAGCGAGAGAGCGAGTGTGTGTGTTCCTATGAAAGTGGAAAGCTGGACGGTCAGCTGAGAGTTAGCATTTGTGTGTATTTCGCTGTGTCTCTGCACGTATTGTTGGGATGGTGGTATGGGGGGGAGGCTTTGTTATCTTTCCTTCACACAAAGCCTGGAGATCTGGCTGGGCTGAAAACCCTGTTTTTTGCACCTCTTTTTGTGAGGAGAGAAAAAAAACAAAATGAAAGCCTCCGTCGTGGTCTTCCCCTGCCGCCTGTATCACAGCGCTACACGACCGCTCATGCAAATCACTGATGCGGAATTAAACCATGTGTGTGATTGGGTGTGCTTTCTATTGTGATAAGAAAGAACAGAACGCCTGTTTCTCTGTCTTTTTAACTACCTTTTGGAAACCTGTTGGTGCTGGAAATGGTACAAGATGGACAGTCTTCTGAAATCGTGGGAGTCGATGTGGTGTTGGTGTACATTGGTAACCAAATGAGATTGGGGTGCAAATAATTAAGGCCAAAGGGAGCCACAACTAAAGCTTGGAAGGGATTTAAAAATACTTGTCAGAACATACTTAAAAGTGTATTTAAGCATATTCAATAACCACAAAAGTACGCATAGAGCTAGTTGGTTAAATTCAGCATATCTACTTTCCAGATGCATGTTAGTGATTCATTTTTGCATACGTGGAATTCTTAATCAAAATTTCATAACCTGATCTTTTGGGGAAACAACAGTCTTCTCTCATGATGTATGCTGGACTTCTCCAATTATTTCATCTCCTTAAACTCAACCCATTTCTTACAATCCACTACAAACTCACATTAACATAGTTATCCATCTGATCAACAACCTATGCTACAGTTTTTTCTTTGATAATCCGTTTCGCTTGGATGTATGTCACGATATGTAAGAAAAGACCTGTTGCAACTGTTCCATTGCAACTTAAATCTCTTTTGATTGAATAGAATATAATATTGCAATGACATACTCTGTTTTAGGTAATACAAACTGCTTCCATATGGATAGGATCTGGTACAACAGCAGTAAATAAATGCTCACAATGCAAAATTGTTTGCTTGAGGAGGTTACCATAGCAAGAACGAACGATTTAAGCACTTTTTGTTATTCTTCTAAAAGTGAATTTTTGGGGGTTCATCTTATGGCACCTCAAGCACTTTGTGTCCTTTTCAGATCATTGTTGGATGAGCACTGACATTATCACCACTTTATATATGTGATCCTGGACCACAAAACCAGTCTTAAGTAGCACAGGTATATTTGTAGCAATAGCCAAAAATACATTGTATGGGACAAAATTATAGATGTTTCTTTTATGCCAAAAATCATTAGGATATTAAGTAAAAATCATGTTTCAAGAATATATTTTGTAAATTTCCTGCCACAAATGTACTTCATTTGGAAACTTAATGGCAATTTTCTCAATTTTTTGATATTTTTGCACCCTCAGATTCCAGATTTTCAAATAGTTGTATCTCGGCCAAATATCATCCTATCCTAACAAACCATACATCAGTGGAAAGCTTATTTATTCAGATATATGATTCTCAATTTCAAAAAATTGACCCTCATGACTGGTTTTGTCACTAAACACTAAAACAGTCTTTTTAAGTAAAAGTTCATTTAATTATCTGGCTAATTGTGTTGGGGCAACACAAGGCATCTAGGCAAGACTAACCTTAATATTGCTAGCCAAATGTGACCCTGGACCACAAAACCACTCTTAAGTAACATGGGTATATTTGGGTGATTTTGTATATTTGTACATTTTCTACCATAAATATATCAAAACTTAATCTTTGATCAGTAATATGCATTGCTAAGAACTTAATTTGGACAACTTTAAAGGCGATTTTCTCAGTATTTTGATTTTTTTGCACCCTCAGATTCCAGATTTTATCTAGTTGTATCTCGGCCAAATATTGTTGTATCCTAACAAACCATAGATCAATGGAAAGCTTATTTATTTAAACAATTGACCCTTATGACTGGTTTTGTGGTCCAATTTCTTTACAAAAGCAGACATCCCCTGAAAGTCATTGAAAACTTTGCACACAGAGTAAGAATTGAAGTTTTATGAATGTTGTTGGGCACATGTGTATGTTCATCCTTACCTCTGTTCTCTTCAGTGTTGTTCCTCTGCTGTTGGGATCGCTCCAGCTCTGCCAGTTCACTCAGTAACTCTATACCATAATTTGGGGCCGCTGCGTTCCTAGACACAGGCGCGGGGGCTGCCATACAGGCATCTCGAGTGGCACACAGCGCTGCTGCGATGAGCAGCTCCAGGCTCCAAATGCAGCTCCCAGGGTACTGGTTCCCCAGGGCAGAGGGCACGGGGCAGGGGGAGAACGGCGGCGAGGGTGAGTCAACGGGTGACTCATCTTCAGCGGTCCTCTCTGGATCCTGCTCGGTAGGTTCCAAAGACTGAGAATCCTGGGTGGTGGTCACAGCTGAGTCTTGTAGCTCCTCAACCTGCTCCTTGTCGTCTTCTGCTGGTGCTGGACTCTCTGTTTCACTCGCCTGGCTGTTGGGGATCATCGTCGCTCCGTCCGGATGGGCGTCCACTACGGTAGAGTCAGTTACGGGGCAAAGGGAAGTTTGTGAGAGAGTGGCATCCACCTGTCTTTCATCCACCTGTCCGTCTGCTTCTATTACTCCTCCCTCATCTTCTACTTCCTGGGATGTTCTAATAGGAGAACCCACTCTAGAGTGGCACACAGGTTCCTCCCCTTTGGGAGAAAGTGGGTGGGGCTGAGGCGCAGGTTCAGCGGGTTCCGCTTGCTCCGCCTCCAAATCTGCGTGCTCAGCCAATTGGACTTCTTGAGGGGAGGGGCCACCTTTGTAACCCATGGCGATGGCGGGGTAAGTGTAGCCAGGAGGGAGATCTATAAGAAAAAATGGGAATAAAACTGATTGAGTGTTTCCATAAACACTGATGTTGGTTTGGGCTCCTCAACCTTGTTTGAAGTCACTCTATTACAAGCATAAAGATTTAACTGCTCCTGAAACACACTTCAGCGCACAGCGAACCAGCAAGCCATTACCATTCATTTGTAATACACATCACAATATGACCTTGTCAGTTAAGGGGCACGGCCCCCTGCCGCTGAAGTGCAGAGAGGGGTGATATATATGCTGTATACAGAAGCATTAGCGACAGTGTGTACCATTCGCTGCGTTTATCTAGTATAACTCACACACATAATGGAGCCGGCGCCATAAAGGCTATGGCGCAGGCATGAGCGAATTTTCCATGAATATTGAATTATGTTCAAGTTGTTATGGATGCAGTGTGTGCGAGAGAGAGAAAGAGTGCACGGAGGAATGTTTGTGTATAAATTAGTCTTTAAGTGAGAGTGCGTATTCGTCTCGTCCGCCGCGCGAGCGAAAACGATTGCACGGGGAACGTCGCTTGCATGAAAGAGCGAGAGCGTGTGTGTGTGTCTCTATGAGATCTGCAGCATAGCTGGGTATATTGATGACAGCATGGTGTCTGGGTGTGATTGCACAGCCAGCCCTGTCACCTCAGCGCTGTATTATTGATGGTATCCATCCGCCAGATGAATGTGTATCCCTCCGCCAGCCAGCACTCAAGGACCTCTGAAGGATAAGAGAAGCCCTGTCTGCTGTCTCACTGACCTCCCTACTGTTTTCTGTCTGTCTCTTTTGCACCTACGCCGTACGGCAAGCCGCTCCCTACGGCGTCTATGCTTTCTTGCACATACAAACGTGTCACAAATAGATACAATGGTGCAAAGACGCAAACACAAAGTGAAAAGTCAGCGCTTACACTTCCATTCGTATTAACAGGCTGATTGTCTTCGGTAATCAAAGGGCAACAAGTCCTTCAAAGGCCCTGTGTATCTTATCTGCAGCAAAATATCTCTCTCTTCTGTTCACTGTCCCTGTGGTCAGGGTCTTTTTTCTATTCGGCCATCTCTTCTCTTCTTTTTTCCGTCTCTCCTTCACTTCACTCCCTCTCCCCCAGGGGTTTGTGGAGCCAGACGCGATGGCAAGACCCTAACCTTGAGAATGAAATGAAATGTTCCAGCCTCTTTCCTCTAGTCGCTGTTTTTTTCAGACTCAAATGCGAGGGCATTGGAATAGGAAGCACTATTCTGGCTTTTATTCTTTGCTTTATTCTGTTCAACCCTTTCCAAATAAACCAATCCACTGCCTTTTTATCGTTGGACTCATGTTAGAATGTGTTTTGAATCAAATACTAAGCACGCACAGGGGCACATTATTTTAGCAATTTCGAAGTATGTCCTCACTCTTTTGGGGAAATACAGATGCCGATTACTGTTCATATTTTTATGTAAATAATAGGTCTGTCAAACGATTAATTGTGAGTTTGCCTAATATATGTGTGTGTGTACTGTCTGTAATTATTATGTATATATAAATACACACAAATTAATGTATATATTTACAAGAAATATGTTATGTACAAAATATTTTTATTTACATATAATATTAATTATATAAAAATTGTGATTAATCGCGATTAATTGTTTGACAGCCCTAAAGTGCTGTTCAAACGATAAATCGCGATTAATCGCATCCAAAATAGAAGTTTTTGTTTATATAATATATGTGTGTGTACTGTGTATATTTATTATGTATATAGAAAGACACACACATGCAGTATATATTTTGAAAATACATATATATTTATATTCATATAAAATAAAAAAATACAAAAAAACATATTTTTCTTAAGTATATACATGCATGTGTGTGTATTTATATATACATAACACACATACACAGTACACACACATATATTATGTACACAAAAACGTTTATTTTGTATGCGATTAATTGTTGCCCAGCACTAGTAAATAACCAATATATTGGCTGATATTAGATAAAAATCTATGTTTTTGTCTGATTACTAAAAATTCATAAAAGTACAGATTTCTATGTGATCATCATTGAATTCTTTTTACTTTATATGAGTCAAATGGCAAAATTATCGGATGGTAACGATATGACCATAAGCATATCATGCATACCCATAAAGAATTGTTATGTTTTAGATTTCGTTTTACTTTCTGTGGTTGCGTGCAAAACAAAATGTAGCCACACATGTAAATGACAACTTTTAGACTAAGCAGAATGAACACAAAAGTGGCATTCTCAGCTATTATGGCTAACGCTAACTTACTAGCATTTGACTTTCAGTAAATTAGTTGTGCAAACATCACAAAACCTAATTTCTATCACAACAACTCTCTGAAGATTTAGCATTGAAATAGTTAAGACAATGTTAATGTATTTGGAATAGATCTGCTACGCTGCTGAATTGCTGCTGCTGTTGGTTATTGCTGTTGTTGTAGATTATTGCAAATAGAATATAATGTAACCCATAGCAGATCTATACAGGTGGAGCTGGGGATGGGGAAGGGTTTCAGAGGAACCCTAGTGGATGCTAACCAGCCATTTAAACGTAAAGCAGCAAGCTGATTGGCTTTATATGCAACATGAACCAATCAGCTTGTGCCAAGTAGTTTAACGCTGTAAATATTATCACAACTTGGCATTAATATTAATGAGCCCAGCTTACAAAGCTTATAATGAGTCCTTACACTTTTCATCTCATTTGTATATCCCTGTCACATTCGTCCATTCCCATTTGAGCTACAAACTACATTTCTACAGGTACAGATAAACTACAGGCTTCTGCAACGCATGTTTGTTCCTGCATGTGCACTAAATACATTCACCATTCGTCCTACTGAAATAACATGAATGCTGCCATTTTCCACTCACCAGGCTCCAGCGATTGAGGGTAGTCCTGTGGCGGCTGGCCCTCGCCCCTCTTGTCCTGGGACTCTGCAGGTTTTGGCAGGTGGTGGGGGGT
>JAHKKF010516213.1:57757-87650 GCA_019740295.1 Labeo calbasu
CGTGGGGGCTGAGCGCTGGGGAGCGAGGGGCAGCCACGGCCGGGCTGGGCTCAGGGCAAGGCGTGCAGGGCGTACTCTTGAGGTGGGACCGTGGGGCGGGCGAGCGACAGCAGGGCGAAAGACGAGAAGCGCAGCCCCCTGGGGACGAGGAGGAGGGGGGCGGTTTGGCGGAGGGGCCAACGGAGAAAGGCTTAGTGTGCTTGGACGTAGAGCGGAGCTCAGACGATCCCTCAACCAGATCGATGGGGGGATCCTCAGGTTTCCTCTGTAGAAACACAAACGGGATTCAAAGACTGTAAAACAGCGCACTACAGCAACAGTGGGAAGTCAAACATTATGCATATCAACATTATTCCCAGTTTCCTCACAACTGAAATGCATTTATAGTGGAGCTAGTTATGATTCAGTCATCTCAGGTTTCTTGCGTAAGGACATGCACCAGGGACACAGTACAATGGGTGCTAATGATCCACCGTACACTTGCATTCTGCTCTGCTTCTTTGTACAAAAGCAGTCAGATAAAAGTCTGAATCCTGCCCCGTTCCTGAGAAGAATCCCGCTCTTTCAAAACTTCCGACATTAAAATGCACTTTGAAAATGAAAGCTGTCCGCTCTTTGGCTATAACTGCTATGAATTTCTGAGAGCAGGAATAACAGGCCTTTCACAACCTCGGGCGCCCTGGGTAGGCCTGCTGAAAGACGCTGGGCTTCTGCAGAGAAATAGCTGTTGGGAAATCACCTTGAGAGGTATGAGGAAACGTGGCTAACCGTACGTACGTGCGCTTCATGTGTTACCTGCGAGTGACTGTGTCTGTGCGCCAGCTCCATCGCCTGTGCCGCGCGGTGCTGCTGGTGCTGATGTTGCTGCAGCGCGTAGAGTTCCTGTTGCCGTAGAAACTGGGAGCGGGAGTAGACAGCGGGATGCTGCATGTGTGAGGCGGGCCCTCGGGCTCCGTAAACAGGGGGCCACAGTCCCTGCTGCTCCATTACATCTACAGAGAGTGAGAGAGAGAAAGAGAAAGGAATGAGAAAAGAATGAACAAAGGTTTTTCTTTTGCCTCAAGGCAAGTCTCACTTATCGCTCTGAAGGCCTATTGATTTACGGCTATAAGATTCCACTCCTTTTCCGTCCCTCTTTTCTTCCACTCGCTTTTTTCTTTCCAAAAGTCATCCTCCATCCCCAGGGTAAAAAAAATCCTCACATTTCCACATCTCTTTCCTCATCATGTAGCGCACTCAACCCGTGGGCAGAGAGAGAATGCAAACTGCCTCCTTTTTACATTGTCTGTCCCCTGCACTCACCGTTAGCCTGGTCATACCTCAGCGGATTAACGCAAAACGACGGTCACCAGTGAGCTCACCAGCCACACTTGCCTGATCTCTGGCTCGCGTACGCCGCAGTGCCAGTCAAGACGATTCAGCGCTGCTGTCTCAAACTGTCACATGAATGTGGCTCCTCTGACAAGACCTTCCTGACAGCCTGCTGAGAGCGGGCAAGAAGGGTCTACTCCCAAATGGCTCACTCATTCACAAGAGCTGGGCTTGAGTTATTATGCCTGTAATAAGGGTTAGGTGATGGGTGTTGGCCTTAAAAAGGAGCACAGATGTTATACCTAGAGACAAACTCTTGAGGAGGGGAGACAGACACAGAAGCGTTAAGGTCACTCGTTGTTTCGGCCTCGCAAGGCAGTGCCTACTGGCCGCATGATGCATTTTGCATGCAAAAATAGCAAGTTGTAACTTAAAATAGCCAGTTCTGATTTGAAAGAGAAGTACACTTCCAGAACAAAAATATACAGATAATATACAGAAATTATTTTTCTTGAGGAAAACATTTCAGGAATTAATTCATATAGTGGACTTCAATGGTGCCCCCAAGTTTAAATGCAGCATCAAATGGCTCTAAAAGATCCCAGCTGAGGAAGAAGGGTCTTATCTAGCAAAACGATTGGTCATTTTTGAAACAAATTGACAGTTTCTATACTTTTTAACCTCAAACCCTAGTCTTGTCTAAGTCTGCGTGAACTCTGGTTCAATACGGTCAATACAGTTAGGGTATGTCAAAAAACTTCCGTCTCGTTTTCTTCCCCAACTTCAGAATCGTCCTACATCACTGCAGAAGTACCGACTGAATATGCAAAAAAGGTCAAAAAAAGGTAAAACAGTGATATAGGGCGATTTTGACGTTGAAAAAGAAACTGAGACGGGAGTTTTTCAACGTACCCTAACTGTACTGACCCGGATTACAGACGAAACAAGCATTTGAGGTTAAAAAGTATATAAAATGTCAGTTTGTTTCGAAAATGACAGATTGTTTCGCTAGATAAGACCCTTCTTCCTTGGCTGGAAACGTGTAGAGATATTTGAAGCTGTATTTAAACTGCATTTTGGAAGTTCAAACTTGGGGGCACCATTGAAGTCCACTATATGGAGATAATTCCTGACATGTTTTCCTCAAGAAACATAATTTCTTATCGACTGAAGAAAAAGACACAAATATCTTGGATGACAAAGGGGGGGGGGGATAAATTATCTGTAAATTTTTGTTCTGGAAGTGGACTTCTCCTTTAACTTAGTGATGCGAAATAATTGGGAACAAAGTTGTTTACAAGGTACAAGGAACGTTTTTTGTTTGGAGGATCACTGGATTTGGCAAAGTTTGCCATCCAAAATAGTTTTGAATTTTGTTGGAGGCACTTAGTAGCAAGTTAATGAGATAGTTCAGCCAAAAATTTTAAATCTGCCATTATTTACTCACTCTCATGTTGTTCCAAACCAGTATGACTTTCTTTTGTGGAGCACAAAGGAAGTTATTTCGAAGAAATACAATGAAAAAACCCCATTGACTTTCATTATATGGACAAAAACGGTTCTTCAAACTGTCATCTGTTTTTTGGAATGACGTGAGCGTGAGTAAATGATGCCAGAACTTTCACTTTATGTGAACTGTCCCTTTAATTAGATAAGGTGAAAAGTGGACCAGACTTTCAAAGTCTGCCTACGTGTGACTAGGCATCTCACAGATGCACTTCTGTGCCATTTAATCACGAAGCGAGCAGGATATTTGAAAGGAGTCGGTCATTTCTGAAACGAGCTGATCAGATAGGAAGGATGGAGGAAGGGGAGAGAGAGGGAGCGAGTGTGGAGGGATGAAGCGCAGCTGTGCAAAGCACTTAGTCTCAGCCTTGAGCCTCAGCCCACAGAAATTTCAACACAATATGTTTTTCTTTCAGCCATTCGGTTTTGCATGCTGCATATTCTCCGCCCCTCCTTCCCTGATGTATGGCAAGGACCTTTGTTTGGGAAAGATTACTGGGACAGGGTTATGTTTCCCTAGGGAGGGATCCAATGGATGCACTTCCCTTCTTTGTTGCGGAAAGGGGAGTGTGACGCTAAGGAGCAGAGAGCTAATTAAATTTCACAGCCAGTGTGGGGAGGAGGAATGCCGAACAGAGGCGCACAGCACAGGACAGCAGAGCACAGCACAATACTGCAAAAAGCCATGCGACGGTGCGCCGCACAGCAAGGCACAGTATAATAGGGTGGAAAGACATTCAGAGATGCACAACAAATCAAAGCACAATGCCAGAACTGTGCAGACACGATAGCACAACCGAGCACAGCATGGCATGACAAGGCACAGCGCTATACAGTTTAAAACCATTAAAGAGATGCTAAGAATACCACATCCAAACTTTGCTCAAATGGCATGGCGCATCAGAGAGTGACACAACCTGCTGGCATGAGCAGATCCTAAATATTCCTTTGGTTTTAAAGTGCTTAATAACTCATTCCAATGTAGAATACATTTGCCTTTATAAAATTTCTGAAAAATGCAGCTACTGTAACTACTAACTAGGCCACCCTGGCTATTAAATAATGTTAACCAACAGGCAAATACCTAAATCTGGCTCTATTCCAGTATGTAACACCACTTTTCAGGTAGAGTAGGGATGCATTTAACAGCACATTTAACAGTGTTATTGAATTATTAGTGCTTTTAATTATTCATTTTAAGTGAGAATTTTAAGTTAGATGACTGCAAAGGTCATCTAAATGTAAAAAAAAGCCAGAAGAAATGTGCATGCACTATTAAATATGATACAGACCAATAACAATAAATTCATAATGTCAGTCAATAATGGATATTTTGTGGCAATATATTATGCGTCCTTGCCGTAGAGCGACTGAAAAGTAAGAAAAACGTTGTGCCACTGTGCAAAACGAACAAAAGAAAACAAAACTTTGTTTGATCCCTAAATTGTTATTTTTTTCCCTGTGCCCCTCAGCTCCTCAGGTTCCACACATTGGGAGACAAAGTCCTAAAAACCTACCTGGGCCAGTTCTGCTGCTGTGCGCACACTAACGTATTCATACAAATTTAATCTAAACCAACAGACCCTGAAACGTACACCCACACAGTGACTTTAGATCTCCATTTCTCTCGCTCGCGCACGCTTATCTATGCATACGCCCCCCCCCCTCCCCCCACACACACTCAAAGTCAAATACGCAAGCTATCTACTTGAAATGATAATTTGTTTAAACAGTTCGAATAATTCCACTTTGCGCATTCAGAGTGTGCATTAGGGCCGCTTGTGAAACTGTTCCCATTAAGTCCATACTACAATGTGCTGTAAATGCCTGCTTGGCTTAGTGAAGCGTTTCACAATAATGATTACAGAATGATACAGGGGCAGAAGGGGATGAGATGGAACCGTACAGAGGGGGAAGGGACATTAGACCCAAGAGGAAGGAACTCAGAGTTGAATTCCACAACAGAACAAATGGACAAAATGACCATGGATTAAATGGTTGTAACCGTCTGGCTGTAACAGGAAAAGTTCATCAAAACATTACATTTCTAGTTATTTCTAGTCATTGATTGATTAAAGATTCTTTAAAAATCATCTTTTGTGTTTTACAACAACCAAATTCCTAGGATAATTAAAAATACCACTAATTTTGGGTAAAGTACCAAGGTGATGGGTGGCAGGGTGGGCCGCTGGCTCTGTAGGCAATACCACCAGGGCGGCGGAAGGGTCCTGAGGCAGGGGCAAGACTGGCTGCAAGGGGCTGGGCATGGTTGCAGTGAATCCGGGGGTCAAGTTCTGATGCAATGCTGCATGACTGAGACCTGAACAGAGACATGGAAAGCTGCTTAATGGTGAAAGATTTCGGCTTACGTTTCAATACTAATGGGCAATTCATTGATTATTTAGTAGGGTAAAACTAATTAACCAACTCATGCAGAAATTCAACAAGACCATAAAGTATATTGTAATCTAATACCATCAAAATGGTAAAAACAGATGGCATTTGCTTACTATAAGAGTGTCCCATCCAGAGGGAGGGACTTCCTGTCCGAGGCATCCAGTGATGATGGGCGGGGTGGGCGTGAGCAGATGGCTCAGTGCCTAATTGGCTACCGCCTGGCACAATAAGGTGTGAGGTCAAATCTCCATGGCAACTACTGGAGGGGTGGATCCTGGCAAAGTCAACTCTGTCTTTGTTTTCCCTGAGGGGAAGCCATCAAAATGGCACAATGTTACTCTAAGGCATTAAAACTAGAGTCTTCAGGTTGGTCTTACATACAACTGATTGTGATACATACAGAAATTTGACTAACAGCCATACCTGAGGAGGAGTTCTCGCTCTCTTTCGTATGGAGGCAGTCCAAGCTGTTCCTCACAAACTCTTTTCGCATCTTCATCCACCTCCCGCTCCAGCGGGTACATTGGGCGTCCAACACCTAACACAGAACAGTTCATCACCACAATCTAGAAACCCACCAACAATCATTTGCTAATGTCATTGGTGCAGACATCATTTCTATTCTGTTCAATCAAATGCTACAACACAAATAGGATAGTCAGATATCAAAGGTACAGAAAGATACATTTATTAGATTCAGACATGCCTCATTGTCATTCTACCCCTGTTGCTTGAAAAAGCAGCATTATCAGACACAGGAAAGGTTTTGCAACTAGATGATAGCTACTCATCGTTTTAAACAGGTGGCTATAAGAGTATAAGAGCAATTATAAATAATAAAAAAAATATCCGGAAAAATCTGGCAAAGTTACACCTACAAAATATCAAGGGATCACAAGAAATATCTTATTTGTGATCATTCTCTTAATCACAGGCTTGTTTTTCTATGTGAAGTTTCCAAAAGTTCATCAAGTATATCCAGAGAACTGAAAATTTATATATAGCTTGTTAGAACACACACTTGTACACACACACAAACTCCAGATCTCCCGTTGAGAGTCGCTTACCCTTCATGCTGGGCATCACTCTGCTATGGTGGCTGTGGGTGGGATGCCCGTCTGGCAGGCGGCACGGGGGCTCTCTCTGCCTGGCAACGGCCACCGCTATCCCTACAGGGGGCTGTCGCACCTCTCCCTCCCCCTGAGCTTCCCCTGAGTCCTTGCCTGCCCGCTCCGAGCGCTCATTCTCCCCAGATGACGAGGCTCTCCTGGGGGGCAGGGTCTGCTTCGCCTCCTGTAGAGCACAGCTCGAACCGCTTCCACTTTTGTCGCTCCTCTCGTTCCTCTCGCTCCTCTCTCCAGTAACTGCCCCCTGCTTGAGGCAGCCCAGGCCACCAAACGGGCTCTTCTGAGAGAACAGCAGTGGTTGCTGGCTGCTATACTTCATCAGACTCCTCATGGCATTGCTTTCAGGTCCCTGGGGGCCCAGTGTGGCCTCCTGTGGGGTGGTAAGAGGGGGAAGAGGCCCTTGGTCCCCATGTGAAGCCTGGGAAGCAGCACCCAGAGAGTTGTAAGCCTTGCGCGGTTCTTCATCCGGTCGAGCCGGGTGTCCTCGCACCTCCCAGGAGGGATGAGTGCCGGTCTGATGCCCGCTGTATCCCTGTGATGTCGACTCTATGTCTATCTTCCTCTTGTCTTGTGTGCCGCTGCCAGGCTCCAACTCTGGACCCTGTCCACCAGTGCTAGCCCTGTTACTGTGCTGCTGATGACGTATCCGTGCAACTCTCTGACTGTTCCTCTGAAGAGTACAGTCAACATCTGTTGCACCTTTACCTTCAGACGACGCCCTGTTAGACGGACCTGAGTGGGAACAGTCCCGGAAAGGTGGAGTGCTGGCATAAATGCTACTCTTAGCTTGGTGGCCACCCTTTGTCCCCTGTGGCAGAGAGGGACGGAAGGCATCAGATTCCTCACTGCTGTCCAAGCTACATGAACGAGCCGAGTGGGGATGCTGATTCTGACTGTGCTGAACCTCGTTTGTGCGTGAATGGGGGCCCGGGGGCCAGTCTGGGCTCTTGTCTGCTTTGCCATATGCGTGTTGTTGCTGGGAAGATTTTCTTTGGCAGCTACTCGGAGGAGGCAGTAGGGTAGCTGCTCGACTTCCACTGCTACTCCTCTCCGGAGTTTTCGTTTCCTTCCCTGTGCTGCCTCCGACCGTGACCATCCCACCTCCCACACCTCGACAGTGAGGGTTCCCCAGTTGGAACGGTCCACTGGTTTTGTCTCCCTGTGGCCCCACAGAGGGCACAAAGGTAGGCCCCGTCACCTCAGAGTCTCTGCCAAGGCTCTTTTCCTGAGCAGTGGGCATGGTTAGTGGAGCAGGGGGTGGTGGGCAGAAAAGATCAGGGTGGGGATGATGAGGATGGTGATGGTGCGGATGACTCGGGTGCAGCCAGGATCCTCCCACGGCAGAGCCTAGGCCCAGGGGAGGAGGCATGGAGTAGGGCACTGGGTGGGCATGGCCCAGCATGGCACTGTGGCGAAGACAGTCCGAGGGAGGCTCGCTAATTCTCATCTCCCCACTGACCCCCTCCTTGCAACAGTGACTGTCCATGCTTGTCTGCCGGCCAGTCCCCAGACCAGAGGCCCCCGGCCCCACACAACTGGGCAGGGAGCCCCTCGTGGTGGCCCCTGGATCGGAGCCATTCTGGGTCTTGGTGCTAAGCAGGCAGGAACTAAGGTGCTTGGGGTCGTCTTTGTGCCGGAAGTCCTCCTCTAGGCCTTGGGGGTGATGCTGAGGATGGTGCTGGTGCTGGTGATGAAGGGTGGAAGGACCGTGATGCTGCCGATCCTGCTTGGACTCTTGTTTACTCTTTTCTTTTTCTTTTCCTCCGGGTGCTACTCTTCGCTCCGCTACACCCGTCTCTTTGGAGCTCTTTTGGGAAGCTGTGCTCCCAGGCTCCCTCTCACGACTGCAGGAGTCCAGCGGGTGGGCATGGGCAGTCCTAGATAGCGGTGGGAGGCTGTGATTTGTGGAGAGAAGGTGGGGCTGCGACGGGAGGCTTCGCAGATAGAAATCTTAGGAAAGAAATACGTTTAGACAAATACTTT
The DNA here is from genome assembly GCA_019740295.1 of Labeo calbasu. Classification (NCBI taxonomy): domain Eukaryota; kingdom Metazoa; phylum Chordata; class Actinopteri; order Cypriniformes; family Cyprinidae; genus Labeo; species Labeo calbasu. Next base: position 66,082 of record JAHKKF010516213.1, read on the forward strand.
CGCATAGTCTGTTTACTGTTGCTTGACAGAAGAAATGGAACCTCACTCACCTTTCTGAGAGTCATAGAATCGGTGCTGTCCATAGAGTACGCTGCTGTTGCCATGGTGATCCAGGGGGCTCATGGGCAGGAAGGTGGGGGCTAGGCTCCCTGAAAAGCGGGGATACCCTGGGGCTGAGAGAGAGAAAGGAAAGAGGGGAGAGAACATTGTCAGGATAAACAAATGTAACAAAAGAGAGTGACAGTGTTGGCCTTTTGCTGTGGCTGGACGCAGGTTCATGAAGCCCTACAGCACGGTACAACCTTTCCCAGAAACCCCTGCACAAACAAGTTCAGTTCTTTACTCGACATTTATGAGTAGTTCAACTAAACAAGAGCTTTTAGAACTTCTGTTAGCAATTATTTATAATGCATAAATAAAAGACAGAGACATACACAGACACACAGTAATACAAGATGCACTTTTAACAGCTATGCAAGCACATCCCACTGGTTCAGAAAGAGGTAAATGGCCGCTCAGTTTGACTCTGCATCTTCAAGGACACTGCACTGTGTCCTGAGATAGTGAAGGCTACAGTGGGGTGTATTTATGTGTAAACTAAGCACATGGCTGAAACCCAACCACAGAGCAGCAGAGGTCAATGGCCAGGCACACTAGGGTCATGTGCTTAAGCCGCCCACAACACAGAGCTATTATAGCCATCTGTGGTGTGTGTGTGAGAGAGAGAGAGCGTGTGTTTCTGTCTGTCAGTGAAATGGTAGTCCGTTTAAGGGTAGAGCATCCCAGTGTCTTTCTAAGTGTGTGTTCCTGTGTTTTGCATGTATTTGTTTAAGACACCCTGTCCTTGCACACAGTTTAATTGGATGCAGTTAAAAGTTTAACGGTCTGGGGCCAAAGTAAACAGCAGTCCATAATGCTCATCCTTAGCATTCCACAGAGCCATTGTCCCATAGCCTACAAAACACACAAACACCATCATGACCCTGTCTGTCCTGACACAATAGAGAACTTTGGAAGAAGACAGATGGACGAATTAATGTATGATATATCGGTACCAAATCAATCATCATCATCCGATATTAGAGATTTTTTTTTTATTGGTCAGTATTGGATTGTGCATGCTATTTTCCTTTTAGATTACCATTGCTGTCTTAAAATTAATCTTTACCAATGCAAATAATTTAATAACACTATTAGCAAATTTCAAAATGGATATTTTTTTTTTCAGTATTAATTATCATTGCATCATTTAAAATGTTATATTTTCATTTTTAAGTTTTCTTTGCAATATATTTATACATAATTGAAGTGGTTATTTATGGGTTATCAGCCAAAAAATGAAAATGATTGTAAGTATAGACCAAAATTTCAGCTTGGCTATGCTGTAACATAAACCAGCACGAACCAGACTTGACCGACCGTTTTGTGGTTGGTGAAACTGATGAATGCACACCTCCTGAACCTTTATTAAGAATTTCATCATAGTAACAGACATTCAGGGCATGAATTAAACCTTTGTGTAACACATACATCAATAACGAGCAGGAGGGTAAAAGTGAGAACGAGAGATGTGAACGAGGGAGTGCGAGTGTGATAGAGACGGAGCATATCATTTCGAGAGGCAGATTATGAGAGAGAAAGACCGTAAGTGTCTGTAGGTACATGTGTGAGTGTGTCTGAAAGAAAGAGAGAGCGATTGAGAGACAAAGGAGGAAAGGAGATCTCCCCCTCTCCTGCCTCTCTTACTAATTGACACCAGTGGAGCGTCCTGCTGACAGTGACATCACAGGGGAGTCCAGATGTGTAATATCAGGCCTTCTGGCTGCACCTGTTTCCTACAGCCACAGAATTTCAATTTTATCGACACACACATACATAGTCGCACACACACAAGCTCCTGCAGCATGTGCAGATACAAAGAGACGCACACATTAACTGTGAACATGCACTAAGACAAGGGATGGTTGGCACAGTCATTTGTAAATGTGTGTGTGCTTGAGTGTGTATATTTGTGTTTACACTATTGTTCAAACATTTTGAGTAGGTACGATTTTTTTTGTTTTATGCTCAACAAGGCAGCATTTAACTGATCAAAAATACAGTAAAACACATCAATATTGTGAAATATTATTACGTTTTAGAATAAATGTTTTCTACTTTTAATATATTTAAAAATGTAATTTATTCCTATGATGGCAAATCTGAATTTTCAAAAGCCATTTCTTCTTTCTTCAATGCCACACGATTCTTCATAAATCAATATGCTGATTTAATATATCTAATATGCTGATTTAGTGCTCAAGAATGTAATTTAAAGTCTTTAACATCACTCTTGATGAATTCAATGCATTGTTGCTGAATAAAATTATTCATTTCTTTCAAAAAGAATCTTCCTGACCCCAAAGTTTTGAGCAATATGTGCAGTGTTTAAAAGGAGACAAAAGGAAACTGAACAGACCAGACAAGACCAGACCACCACAGTTGAGGTCAGACCAGAGGAGAGAAAAGAAGAGGAGGCACAAATCACCACAATCCCTCCCTTCCACAATTAATTTAAATGCCAACAATTAGAGCAGAGCGGCACGGCAGTCTGAAAGCAATCACACTCTAATGATGAGCAATAAACGCAGTCCAGCACAGACCATTACAGGCTAGAGAAACGAGACGCACACACACATAACTAATCAAACACACTTATTGTAAACTACAGCTCCCCAGTCTGAATGAAAACTGTATTCATCTAAATGAAGAATGATGGAGCCACAGGAGCTCAGTGTGCCAGATCAAACTGAGATCCGGCTCAGAAGCCAAGACACTGTTTTTGTTCTGTAAGACTGAGAAGCAGTGAAAAGTACAGGTGGGGAGTGTTGGACAGTATCCCAAACAAAGTCAAAGAGGATCTGTGGTTGTGTGTGTGTGTGTGAGTGAGTGTATGAGAAAGAGAGCGAGAGAGGAGGAACGGAGCCTCACAGAACTACCCATTCAATCATATACATAAAGACATTAACGCTAGTGAGCTGAGCACACAATGTTTATCTTAGGGAGATCGGTTTCTCTTTAATCTATGAGAATCATGAAAAAATTATTCGCTGCCACTCCATACCATACCTACTTTTTATCTCACAATTCTGAATTTTTCTCACAATTGTGAATTTACATCTCACAATTCTGACTTATTTTTCCAGAAATGTGAGACATAAATTCACAATTGTGAGAAATGACATCAGAATTGCAAGATCAAAATTCTGTGTAATTCTGACTTTTTGTCTCGCAATTGTGAGTTTGTATCTGGCAGTTCTGACACGACACTGTATTGAGATATATATAAACGTACAATTTTGAGTTACAAAGTCCAGTTTTGAGCAGAAAAAAGACTGATATGTTCTCAGAATTGCATTCTCACATTTGTGAGATATAAGCTCCTAATTCTGAGAAAAAGTCAGAATTTCTCAGAATTGTGAGTTTGTCTCACAATTGTGACTTTATAACACACAATTGCAAGTTTATATCTCACAATTCTAAGAAAAAAAGTCAGAATTGCAATATATAAACTCGCAATTGCGAGTTATAAAGTCAGAACTGCGAGATTCTGGGTGTACTATTCTGACTTTTTTCAGAATTGTATGATACAAACTCAAAACTGCAAGAAATAAAGTCAGAATTGCAAGATCTTGCATTTGTGAGTTTGTATCTCGCAATTTCAAGGCACAACGTCCAGTTTTGAGGGGGAAAAAAGACTGATATATTCTCAGAGACTTAATAACTCTGAATTTCTTAGAAATGCAACTTTATTTTTCAGAAATGCAACATTGTTTTTCCGAATTCCGAGTTTGTCTTGCAATTGTGACTTAATAACATGCAATTGTGACTTAATAACATGCAATTGCGAGTTTATATCTCACAGTTCTGAGAAAAAAGTTGCAATTGCAAGAAAAAAAGTCAGAATTGTGAGATAAAAAGTCGCAATTACCTTTTTTTAAATTATTTTTATTCATGCTGGAAATGGGCATCCATATCTACCGCCCCTTTCTCCTTTCTCTCTAAAATATTTCTAATTTCTCATTTTATTGAGTAAATAAAATAAAACAAAATAGCAAAACAAACAAAATAAAATAAAATAAAATAAAATTTGTGGATATATGGATTGGTAATAACTACTCAATCTGTTCCAATCATTAAGAATCACTCTAAGTGTAACTCAATACCAGTTCTACCGGCACCCATGACACAGTCATATACTTTACATGTAAGGCACAATAAAGTGCATCAGATTACAGCCTGTCATGTGCATGACAAATTCACCATCCATGTACAGTACAAAAACCACTGCTGAAAGAGCACAATGGATACACACATACATACACATACACTCCTCTAATCATATGAACAAAGACTCCTGTCAAAGAACAAGGTGTGAGAGACTGTGAGAGAGATGCGTTTCTCTGTTACATCTAATTATTAGCACACCTTTCCATTAACTCCCTCCACTTTATAGATATTTAATATTTTTTGTCTTGATAATCTATCCCTTGCTGATTATGAATTAAATTTAATTTGCTTAATTAAGAAAAGTAATTTTTAAAAAATATATTCTATAATTTATTTACTTTTACAGTATATGTTAACACTACAGCACAAATATTGTTATTGGCGTTTTATTTTTGCAATACATAATTTCTCATGCCAATAAAAGTTAGTCAGTGAAACTGATATTGAGAGAGAAAGGAGTACGATATAAAAAGAACACAGGGCTGACTCAAACGTGCCCATCTAACCCTCTAATTGAAGCGACCGAAGAACGAAGCAGGCAGACGGAGGGAGGAGAGAGCAGAACAGAGAGGGGAGAAGAGGAGGAGGAGAGGAGGGGATCTTGTCAGCTCCGTTAATTGCGAGATGTGCTGAATCAACGGCTGCAGAATGCGGCCACTGTGGTTACAGAAAAAATAAAAATGCAATAAGCCACACAAAGCCTCTTTTCTTTAAAATCTGTGGTAAAACCACTGTAACGTAAGGCCTGAGGTGCATTACTGCTTTAATAAAAACCAATGTTCAATAAATAATTACATGCAGCTGAACTGATTTTTAACTTAACAAGGCATTTCAACTTGGTGCTCACTATTTCATATATTGTAAAACGCAATTCATTCCTAGGAAAGCGAAGCTGAATTTTCAGCAGCTAAATTCAGAAATCATCCTAATATGTTGTTTTGCTGCTTAAGAATTATTTATTATTACTAATGTTGAAAACAGTTGTGCATCTTAATATTTTAGTGGAAGCTGTGATACTTGCAGGAGTGCATTTTAAAATAGCTACATAATAACTGAATCTACATTTTGAGCCAGAACAGTTTTATATACATAAAATAATAAAAGAAAGGAGATGGAAAAAAGATAATGAGAGATGAAGGGCTACCGATAATCAATAATAAAAAAAAAAGGTGTTACAACCTCAAGGCAACAAATGGTGAAAAAAAGTTTTGAAAGGGAAAAGAAGTGGATGGAGGTGAAAAACAGAAAGGGACGAACAAAAAAAAGCATTAATGTAGAGCAAGAGTGGCTCAGTACATCAAGGAAAAAGAACTCAGGTATTGAATGAGTGAGAGATAAAAGAAAGATGGACAATGAGACGGAGAGAAAAAGAGTATGTGTATGAAAAAGAGAGAGAGAGAGGGAGAGAGAGTCTCGGGTGGCAGATCTGTGTGTTGGCTGGGCGCCCGACACTGGAGTTTGGCCAGCTGGCAGCACGCCGATTGGGGCTTCCTGGATTCAGTCCTTAAAAACAATCATTTGGACAGAGTGTGTGTGTGTGTGTGTGTGGGAGAACATATATTTGAGCGGGTGTACATGAGCTACTGTAACCAATTATTTTCCTCTTACACTCTCATTTATTATGAAATATACAAACTGTCTCCATGTCTTTTCCCAGGCTAAACACACTCCACACACACACACATATTCACAGTCGCTGCATGCAACGTGCCAAGCCAAGCCTGGCTTCCTCCACCAGCTGGGACTTCAAAGGTGATCCCCTCTCTGTTGCTTTGAGCCAACTCCCTCGCTCTCCTTTTCTCTCTCGCACAAACGTAGCGCACAGACCTACCTAATACCCTTACGCACACTCAAAGTATAAAATCTTAGAGCTTTTGCTGTTCCGACTTCACTTCTACCTGCTCCAGGCGTTTTACATTAACACCCAGCGAAGCACTCAGCTGCGCGGTTAATGCCTCTCACAACACTTGTTTAGAGGATTTAGAGGGCGCAATTGTGTGCGAGTGTGTGCGCCGAAGTAAGAGGGATAGCATAAACACAAGCATCCTCTGGTCAAGCACAATCGCAACCTGATGTTTCTCAGAGGGTTCACACAGATGGGAAAACAGGTGTCTGGGTTGCTTTTAACTTGATAGTGATGTGTGTACACACACACAGCCGCACTTTCGTTTTACAGGAAAACCTTTATGGAAAAGGTTAAAGATAGCAAATCTTAATTCTGACAAGCATGCTTAGAATTAAAGGAGAAGTCCACTTCCAGAACAAAGATTTACAGATAATGTACTCGCCCTCTTGTCATCCAAGATGTTCATGTCTTTCTTTATTCAGTCGTAAAGAAATTATGTGTTTTGAGGAAAACATTTCAGCATTTTTCTCCATATAATGGATTGCTATGATGCCCTGAGTTTGAACTTCCAAAATACAGTTTAAATGCGGTTTCAAACGATCCAAAATTTTGTAATGTAAACCATCCAAGCTGAGGAAGAAGGGTCTTATCTAGCGAAAAAGTTTATATACTTTTTAATGTCAAACGCTCGTCTTGTCTTACTCTGCCTGAGCTCTGTTCATGACAGTTACGGTATGTCGAAAAACTTCCATCTCATGTCCTCCGTCAACTTCAAAATTGCCCTATATCGCTGTTTTACCTTCATTGTTAAGGGTGTTTGATCTTCTCTGGATGATTTTGAAATGATTTTTGAAGTTGAGGGAGAAAATACAATTGGAGATTTTTCAACATACCGTAACTGTCTGGAGCCAGAATACACAGAGTTCAGGCAGAGCAAGACAAGACGAGCATTTGAGATTAAAAGTAATTAAACTGTATAACCAATCGTTTCGCTAGATAAGACCCTTCTTCCTCGGCTGGGATCGTTTACAACCGCATTTGGGAACGTTTGAAGCCGCATTTAAACTGCATTTTGAAAGTTCAAACTCGGGGTACCAAAGCAGTCCATTATATGGAGAAAAATCCTGAAATGTTTTCCTCAAAAAGCATAATTTGTTTACGACTGAGGAAAGAAAGACATGAACATCTTGAATAACACTGAAGTACATTATCTGTAAGTTTTGTTCTGGAAGTGGACTTCTCCTTTAAAGGAACAGCTTACTCCAAAAATGTACTCATCTTCATGTCATCTTAAACCTGTATGAGTTTCTTTCTTCTGTGGAAACTAAAAGAAGAATGTTTTAACCACATCCAGGTCACTATTTTCAGTTTAATGAAAGTAAATGGGGCTGTCGAGTTTTAAAACCACAAAAAAGCACCATGAAAGTATCGTAAAAGTGACTCATGAGCTGTATTATATATCTTTTGAAATCATACAATAGCATTGTGTGTCAATAACACCAAAAATTCTGCCATTATTCAATGAAAATCTTGACTTCCACCTTTGAGAGTTCATGACAGACCAAATGTAAATGAGTCGTTCTTTTCTTTGAATTGTTTGAATTGTTTAAATAGTTCTTTGAATTGTTTTATTTAGTTCATAAAACAAGAAAAAAGTTTTAAAGAACTCTCTTTTTGAAATGAAAAGATCAAAATTAAAACAATTTCCGGAAACTGGATTGAAATCTCAAATTCAACTGATTCAATTCAGTCACAGCACTCAAAACTGGCATGTAATTAAAATGAAAATACATGTTATTGATCTAATTGTGAACGATTCCTCTATGCATGTGTTTCTTTTTTTTCAGCTTCAAAAAATGTAATTAAAATATCTAAAGTGTCATCCAACCAATGGACAGAAGCAAGTCCCTGCTTTACATTTTTTTTCTTTTTAATTTCATTTTACTTGGATGTATGTCAAAATATGTAAAAAAAAAAATGTCCTTTGTGGAGTTTGACAGTTATATATATGTACGTATATGTGACCCTGGACCACAAAACCAGTCAAAATGGTCAATTTTTTTTTAAATTGCGATTTTTGCAAGCTGAATAAATAAGCTTTCCATTGATGTATGGTTTGTTAGGAGAGGACAATATTTGGAAAATCTGGAATCTGAGGTGCCAAAAAAAATCAACATATTGAGAAAATCACCTTTAAAGTTGTCCAAATTAAGTTCTTAGCAATCCATATTACTAATCAAAAATTAAGTTTTAAAATATTTACGGTAGGAAATTGACAAAATATCTTCACTGAACGTGATCTCTACTTAATATCCTAATGATTTTTGGCATAAAAGAATGATAATTGATCATTTTGACCCATACAATGCATTCATATACCCCTGAAGAAAAAAAAAAACATGTTTTGAATATTTTGAGTATAACGGTTTGAGTCCACTCCATATCTTTGGTTGTCTGTTTGGAAAACACACACCTTTGGCTGATCTGTCCGCCATGGGGTGGTTGGGCGTTTAGTTATCTGGTTATCAGTTAGGTTGAGCCAGCATGTCTCATCGTTGGCTTATTTTTATGATATGACTACAAACACAATTTTTTCCTCAGATACACATTTACACACACATACACACACACCTGACCGGGGGAGATAAAGGAGGCACTGAAAAGCGGTGCCTGACCACAAACTGTTCATAGCCAAAAGAGGAGCCGAGGGGCCAAAAGGCAAAGAGGACACACACACACATACATACACACACACATGCTTAGCAGAGTCCGGAAGCCAGCACCTCCCTGTGGTGATGCTTCTAACCCTCGGCATCTCTCAGTTAAAACCGCATTCACGTACCCACACAGATGCACACCCCGCGTGTGAGTGTCGGTTGTCTGAGCAGGAAGTAGACCGTTGCTGTTGGGTTTAACCGTAAGGGTCACGAGACCCCTGGGTCTGGCTGAGGAAACCCCACATCAGCCCCCCAAAATCGTCAGTGAGCCTCACTGCAACGTCTCTTTGCAGTCAGGTGGCCACACGACTGTAGCGACCAGCCCAACATCCCCATAAAATCCCATCAAAATGATGCTCAAAATGCATTTCCTCACCTTTATTTTTTTTTTTGCTTTTAAGGTAATTTACTAAATTGCCGACAGACATTACAGCACCATCCTCATAAAGTTAATGAATATTAATTAACAATTTCCCAGACCACACAGGAGATCCCGCTGCATCCAATCAACTAACGCTTTTCTCTGCTGTCCTCCCCCTTTCACCCCCCTGGCCTAATGGGTCAGGTGGGGCGTCACATCATCGGTAGCTGGACCGTCTCCAGGGGAACGGGGCTGGGGTAATTGCATGGCTCGTTTTGATGACATGCTTTTTATGCAAATGAAGGAGGGAGCGCAGGGACACGGCTGGGGGGGAAACGGAGCCATCCAATCAGCTGCTTTGAGCGGCTAAGCACAATTAAAGACTGATTCAGATAATGAGCTCTTATCATCACGATGGGGCCGTTTGCATCATTATAGACACATTCTGTTATTAATATTATTGTTATTAGTTTTATTATTATTATTTTTATGGTGGTAATCAGAAGCATCATCATTACAGTTATGATTATTGTTATTGTTGTAGGGTTATTGATGGTTTATATAAAGCTCCGTGCGCAGCAGAATATGCACTGGGTCGGCTACGGCGCCGTATTTTTTTTTCCTCTCCCTCTAACTCTCTCGTTCCGTCTCGCACGCGCAGATTTGTTCAGTCATTCAGTTACAGTAGCGCTGGGTGCCAGCAGTAACACCACTGTGTTCGCTGCCAACCACAATTACTGTTCCATTCTGCCAGCTGCCAAGAGCTCCGCAGATACAGAGCAGTTAACCCGCACCGATACACACACACATACACTTGTACGCGGTTGTACACGGATCTGTGAAAATACCAATAGCAAGTGCTCAGCTGTGCGTACTATTTAAAAAGAACAGCCATGTGCGCATGTTAACACAAATACACGCTATGCTCACACACACACTTAAGGCATAAACATTTATATAAAGAGCTATTATACATTCCAAAGAACATATTGCGCATTAAGGACAGTCTAAATTAAAATATAAGCAGACTGAGTGCTCGTAAGGGGAAAAACATGTTCAAGATCATATATACATATAAAACAGAAATGAAGAAAGCTGTACACTAATATAGCACAGCACGCTGACTCTCAAGCATACTGTAAATTGGGCTTGCAAATTGGAAAGCATGCTGGGTATTTCTACAATTCTAGTATAGAACAGTACAGTATAGATTGACTGACTGATGGACGGATGAATGAAAAGATCTATAGATACTGCAAATATAATGATAGAAAAAAGAATGATGATGGATGAATGGATAGATGGATGGAGATACTGCAAATAGAATGATAGATATAACAATGGATGGATAGATGGATGGATGAAAAGATCTATAGATGCTGCAAATAGAATGATAGAAAAAAAGATAAAACAATGGATGGATGGATGGATGGATGGATGGATGAAAAGAACTATAAATACTGCAAATATAATGATAGAAAAAAGAATGATGATGGATGAATGGATGGATGGATGGATGGATGGAGATACTGCAAATAGAATGATAGATAGAACAATGGCTGGATAGATGGATGGATGAAAAGATCTATAGATGCTGCAAATAGAATGATAGAAAAAAAGATAAAACAATGGATGGATGGATGGATGGATGGATGAAAAGAACTATAGATATTGCTGATAGAATGATAGATGGAAAAAGAATGATAGATTGAACAATCAATGGATGAATGGATGGATGAAAAGATCTATAGATACTGCAAATAGAATGATAGAAAAAAGAATAATAAAACAATGGATGAGATGGACGGATGGATGAAAAGATCTATAGATACTGCAAATATAATGATAGAAAAAGAATGATAAAACAGATGAATGAATGGATGGATGGATGGATGGATGGATGGATGGATGGATGAAGATACTGCAAATAGAATGATAGAACAATGAATGGATAGATGGATGGATGGATGGATGGAACTATAGACATTGTCGATAGAATAATAAATAGAAAAAGAACACTAAATAGAACAATGAAGGGATGGATGGATGGATGAAAAGATCTATAGATACAGCAAATATAATCATAGAAAAAAGAATGATAAAACAATGGATGAATGAATGGATGGATGGATGGATGGATGGAGATACTGAAAATAGAATGATAGAACAATGAATGGATAGATGGATGGATGGATGGAAGGATGAATGGATGGATGATGAACGGAGATACTGCAAATAGAATGACAGAACAATGAATGGATAGATGGATGGATGGATGGATGGATAGACAGATGGATGGATGGAACTATAATGTCGATAGAATGATAAATAGAAAAAGAACACTAGATGGAACAATGAAGGGATGGATGGATGGAAAGATCTATAGATACAGCAAATAGAATGACAGAAAAAAGAATGATAAAACAGTGGGTGGATGAATGGATGGATGGATGGATGGATGGATGGATGGATGAAATGATCTAGAGATACTGCAAATAGAATAATAGGAAAAAGAATGATAATGAATGGAAGGATGGATGGATGGATGGGAAAGAACTATAGAATATATAGAATGATAGATAAAACAATGGATGAACTACATAGGCTGCAAATAGAATGATAGATAAAAAAGAATGATAAACAAAGAATGGATGGATAGAACAAACTACAGATACTGCAATAGAAAACAACTAGAACAATTGATAGAAAGAGAATATAGTTAGACAGATGTAACAAACATATAGATAGATAGATAGATAGATAGATAGATAGATCACCTTCATGTGAATGTGGGAACCAGATCTGTGACGGGGCTGTAGAGTGAGGTCCAGAGCGATAGGGTGGAGAAGAGGGGGATGATGGGGGTCCGCTGGGGTGGGAGGGGGGAGATCCCAGACTGCTGGCCAGAAACGTTCCCATGAAGGAGGCGGAGGAGTTCCCTATCAGTCCACTGCCTGCAGGACAAAATTAAAAAATGGTTACAAAATCCAACCAATCCTCAAAATGACAGTATTATTGAATTGAATTATTGAAAATTATAAAGTGGACCTCCACAATTACAGCGCAGCCATTATACAGAGACAATGCACGAAGATTTGATAAATGTACCAAAGTCTAACATTCAGCCTAAAATAATCGTTCTAACTAAATTAGACAGAAATAGAGTGCAATTGCGGGGAAAGACTAAACGAATTATCAAGAATAAAAGTTAATGAGAGAGAGAGACAGAGAGATAGAAAGTGAGGGTATGAGATGTTAAAAAGAAAGAGAGAGAGAGAGTTTTGGAACATAAGTGTGCAGTCTGTTCCTTAATGAAGTCCCTGTGATCTCTCGCCTGTAGCCTCTCTCTCTCTCTCACACACACACACATTTTGCGACAAGACCTACAAAGAAGAATAAGAAACCGTAAATTCACTCTCATCCAAAGAATGACAAGCCAGCAGGGATGAAATAATGCTAAATGCTGCAACAAACCACAGTTAGCATAAAAAACAATAGACTTTTAACAAGAGTCCTGAAGCAAAAGCATGTTGAGAACCACTGACCTACATCGCCCAAAACACAGACGCACACAAAAGAGAGTGAAAAAGAGGGTGATGGAATGATAATGAGGAAACCCTGGATCGAAGAGCATCAAAGAAGCACAACTTTATTCATCCCTGAAGGAAAATGTGCAAGACTTTATACATTCAAGCCGACAAGGGTTAAATCAAATCCATTACACATGCACAATACATACAAACCAAATGGACACTCATTATATTTCCACACGCATCTTTTGTTTTTCTCAGCACTGAAAGAAACAAAGCGAATTTGCAACGCTCCAATAAGCTTGATTAACCTATATGCTACAGAGGCACGGCTTTAATAAACTTTAGACGTAATATAATTTAAAGATAAGGCAGCTCACCGGAGACGATTTGCTCGTGGTGCGATGCAGCATATAGAATCATCAAATCAGCCTATTAAACACAGAACGATTTGCGCTTAAGACGATGTCTGCATAACATTTACAAGATTAACAGCAGTGAATTCTGCGCGGATGAAAAGAGCACCACACATGTGATGTTAGTTTCAGCGCATACCGCTGTGGTTTCCTCTGTGTCTCCCCTGACAAAGACTCTGCCCTCGTGTCCTCTAAAACAACCAACACCACCAATTAAACAGCGAGGTGAAGGCGAGTGCGGTTTCATTTCCTAAACTGATAAAAGTTAATTAACGTGGGTGAGAGGGATGAGGTTAAGGAAGACGTTTATGGGTGTGAAATTACTAAATGACTGCTCTCACAAGATAAACAGAGCACCAGGCCACAGCTCAAGCCCCAGGCAGAAACGACAGCAAGCAGGGGGGAAAAAAGTCAAGAAAGCAGGAAAAGACCAGCCGAATTACAGGTCTGGAAAGACGCTAGGCCGCTGGTGCCGGGGTGGATGCTGGGATCACAGCCGTCAAGGCACTTTGTCTCCTCTCACCCACTCACTCGCCTCAGGATGAAAGCAGGCTTTTCGCGCTGATCTAGGAACAGTTTCCCGCTACATGAAACAGTGTAATCGAAGCTACAGATTCCCAGCATATTACAGCCGTCTTCTCCTCCCAAATGTCCCTACCACCTTCCCACGGGCTCTACCACCGAATTGAAAGGCCTGTGTTCACCAAGAGCGCTACAGTCGCTATTCGCCAATGCATTTTGGGTGTGGTCACCTCAAATCTGGCTAAATCCACCACTTTAAAAGGTCTTTTCCAGTCAAAAATATAAGATTGTGTATTTTTAAGTGTTTTTGTCTTAGTCATAGTCTACTAGAATTAAATCATACGCATAGAATTAATTCAATATTTCATCATGTCACCCCTATTAATTATTAGAGCTGTCAAACGATTAATCGCATCAATAGACGTAAAAATTTTTTGTATGTCTATGTATTTATATATACACATTATAAATATACACAGTACTCACACATATACATAAACACTAACTTTTATTTTGGATGCGATTAATCGCGATTAATCGTTTGACAGCCCTATAAGTCAATTTTAATCTGACTAAAATGGCATCTAATTTTACAAAAAATATTTTTTTGATGAGAAATTTAAACATATAAACATGTATATATAATACACATGCATGCATATATTTAAGAAAAATATGTTATGTTTATATATGAATATAAACATATACATGCAAATATTTTCAAAATATATATTGTATGTGTCTTTATATACAAATAATAAATATACGCAGTACACACACATATTATGTACACAAAAACTTTTATTTTGAATGCGATTAATCACGATTAATTAATGCCCAGCACTAATTTTGATTAAAATCAACATTTTTCATCTTGACAAACAACAATTTCTTTAATTTTGTTTACAATATTAACACTGCGTTTTATAAAAAACAAAAATAAATAAAAGTTGACAAGTTAAACTAAATATTTAAACTTTTCATATTAAACTAGACCTTGTCAAAAAAAAAAACTTTTTTACCTCATATTTTAATAAACTACATATTTTAATTAAAACTGATGCCATTTTTTGTCTTGATGAAAAAACAATAAATTGTTAGAAAATTTGTCAAGAGTAACACAGCATTAAATGGAAAACTTTGGAAAACCACAGAAGTAATTAATTCTGCCCTGAACTCCTGGAGACGTGGAAAAGCTAAATATTAGATCTATGATTAATTTAATGAAAATTAACGGAAGCAAAAAGAAAGGGAAACCTGATCCATCCTGGCCTGGTTTAAGTTCAATGTGAACCGAAAACTTCCTGCATGATTCAACCGGCCGGCACGTAGCCTAGTAGTCTCAGCCTCAGACAGCACACCCACAGACCTGACATTGACTGTCTGATGGATACTGAACACAAAACTAGAAAGTAGTTATGAATCACAGCAACACAAGTGCGGTGCACAGGTTCAGCCTGACGGAAACAAAACAGTGGACCAGGTTAATATTTTAAGAGCTTGAGAGAAAGAACTAATCGCTGGATTGTCATCTAAATGGCACATTCAGACAAAAGCAAACTTTTCAAGATCAAAATATGAAGCAAAGTGGACCAGACTTTACACCATAAGTCAGAAGTCTGGTTTGTACTACCTCCACTGTACCGAACAGCATATAAAGCCCCTCGCTCCTCCTCTCCTCTATGCCTTCCGCCAACTTCCCTTTAATAAAACGTTTCCTCTTGTTTGCTTTGCTTTATTGACTTTTTTCTCTCTTTTTTCCTCCGTCTCGAGCACGCCGTGGGCCGAGCGTCAGCTGCAAAGGCTGAAATTATTGCCTGCGCCCATCCTACTAACTTCCCCCCTCCTTCCACTACCTCTAATAAACCAAACTGCAGAAATGAAACGCTGTTGATACATGAACAGAAGGATTGGAGGAAAGGAAAGGATGGCGGGAGGTCTAAAAAGAAACGGCATGTGTGGGGCGGCACGCTGAACCTGGGAAAGCCCAGTCGCCGTGAAAAAGTCATTACGGCAGGAATACAGTGAGCTATAAAGGATGATGCTGTCTTGTCAGGCAGATCCCCAACGGGAATGTGTGTTTATTTACGTCCGTGGCGCGAGACGCGGCTGAACGAGAGAGAGTGACTCTTGTGCGAGCGCTTAAGGAAATCGGGTCATGTGCATACTAATCGCCTGATTCCAGGCTCAGAGCGACATTAATCCAATTAAGGAATTAAAAGGAAGAATCCTGAAGAGTGGGAGTCCCGAGTGAGTCTGCCACACACAAACACACACTCACGTAACCGCCAACTGCACAAGTGCATGTTCAGCCTTGTCATCAAATGAGAGTCCCCCAGCGCCGCCCTTCAGTGGAACAAGACGTGTGTGAGAGACCAGTGGAGAGAGAGACAGAGAGCACGATGTGGGGAAAAAAAAGTCAAGTCAGAGGTTTGGATTATGTGTTACTTGTTTAAATCAGAGATCCAAATGAAGTGCAATCCATCAGCAGACACAACAGCTCGAGGTTCTAATGGGTCTGTGTGTATACATTACAACAGCTGTCTCTCTCTCTCTCTCTCTCTGTCTGCGAGTCTCGCTCTCTTCACAGGAGGATGTTTATGTCTACTGGTGCTGAGTACTCAGTTCAACAGACAGAGATAACACAAGTGCTGCTCCAACTACAGCGGAGAAAAAAATAGAGATCTACCTAAACTGTGTAAAATTCCCTCATTTTATATTGTTAAATTCTATAAATAAATGAACACACACACACAAACATACATGCATAAATGCTATTGTTATGTAAAACAAAAAATAAAATATAGTAAATAAGTAGATGTTTTGTATTTAATATTTTACTGTAATAAAAAAATAAATAAATAGACAAATAATTAATAAAAATGCTATATATAAAATAAATATTATTTAAACAACAAATAATATATTTATTTTTTATTTAATAAAATATTTCTGCATACACACATGCATATATACGTATTTTAATATTTTTTCTGTAATAAATGAATATACAAAGAAATAGATAAATACATTACATAGTTTAGAAAAATATAAAATATATATATATATATATTAAATATAAAATAAACTACACATTTTTATTATATATATACTGTATTTTTGTAATATATTCATTCATACATACATACATAGCCATATAAAATATAACAGTTTTAGACAATAAAGGCACTGATTTTAATTACTGCCCATAACACTTTACAATAAGGTTCCATTAGTTAATGTTATACAATACATTTATTACAGTATTTGTTAATCTTTGTTAATGTTAATGAAAATACAGCTGTTCATTGTTAGTTCATGTTTATTCACAGTACATCAGCTAATGTTAACAAGTATAACTTTTGATTTTAATAATGCATTAGTAAATGCTGAAATTAATGAAGATTAATAAATGCTGAAGAAGTGTTGTTTATTTTTAGTTCATGTTAACTTAAGTAGTTAATTAATGCTACTAATGAACCTTATTGTAAAGTGTTACTTTATTGTCAATAGATTTTGACAATATTATTGGTGCCAATAAACAAAAAGGAAAAAAAATTGAAATACCTGATTTTGATTGGTTAGTCTGGGGGCAAATATTTTAGTTTATATAAATGCTGCTAAACTCTATAACTTACAACACTCGATTTCCAAAATATTGTGCCAGTTATAAAAGATATATATGATGTCTCTTGTATTACTCTGTCCTCTTTCTCCTCACATATAAAACAATTTAACTCATTCTCATTAATATTTTATGCCTGTTATTTATTTGGTAAGTAGCTGTGCAATAAACGGGATGATATACGGTCAGCCGGTCAATATTGCGAAATATTCCTTAATCGGACGAACACGATCCCGACACATACGGTACACCAATCCTGTACTTAATTTAAGAACAACAGATATCTGCAGAGGTAAACATGCAAATGTGAGTGACCACAAAATCACAAATGCAAAAGTCCAACTGTAAATATCACACACACAACATCATTGTGAGAGCTGGAATATGTCATAGATGGCAGAGCTAGTGGAGGATGGGTATGAGAGACTTCATATTAAGGGTTTTGTCAAGGGAGTGGTTACCGCATATGTGTGTGTGTGAAATGGGGGAGTGTGAGACTGTTTACACAGCTGGGTTCCACGCTCTCACACAACCCCACATCTCGCTGTCCCCCAAAACATGTGCCACTCTAGAAAACCCCAATATTTTCTCTCTTCACAGTCATAATAAATAGCCTTTGGGAGGGAGGAAGGGCAGGGTCTGCAGAAACAGCGCACTTCTCTCACTGCCTGTTTGTTTTGCGTCTCTATGCCGTGACTCAGTCCGTTTGGGATCGTGCCGTACGAGAGGATATTTTTGAAGTCGTTTGGTTTTGGCCCGATCGCTTGTGCGAATGAGTCTAAACTGACAAGGGAGTATTTAGGGTAATCCACATGTAAAAGTAGCATTAGTCATTAATCATTTCTGTTCCTAAACACAGAAATGCCAGAGACAGGAAGGATTTAAATGAACATGACACTGAATGTATAACCCCGCTCTCGCTTGAGGCCTATCCCCAGGTTGCGCTCTAAAATTACATTCGTGGGGACGCTGCTGGAAGAAATATAATAAAGTAATAGTTTTGCGTGATGAACAGACTGAAATTCAAGTCATTCACTGATAATCTTCCCTTCCAGTGAGACGATAACTGCTGCAACCAGATAACTGTGGCAAGAATCTCAGAGAATCAGATCAGTCTAATTGATTCAATTGGAACAAATGATTCATTAGGATCATAGATACTCTCGCAAACTTGCCAAAGAAAGATAGGGCAGATGTCAAGGTTTCAGTGATTAAGTCAGTTTCTCACACATTTTATGTCATTTCAATACATTCATAGTAAAATAAAGTCATAACTGTAACTTTATATCCCACAATTCTGACTTTATAACTCGCAAGTGCGAGTTTATATCTCACAATTCTGACTTTTTCATAATTGCGAGTTTATATCTCAGGATTGCGATTCTGACTTTATAATAAGCAGTTGGGAAGTCAAAATTGTGAGATATAAGTTCGCATTGTGAGAAAAAAAGCAATTCTGACTTTATTTTTCTCAATTGTGTTTATATCACGTAATTCAGAGAAAAAAGTCAGAATGACAAGAAGTAAACTCGCAGTTGCGAGAAAAGAGTCAGAATTATGAGATACAAACTAGCAAATGTGAATTTAAAAAAGTCAGAATTGTGAATTTATATCACGCTATTCTGACTTTATAACTCGCAATCACAAGTTTAAACCACGCAATTCTAAGAAAAAATTATTCAGAATTGTGAGATAAAAAGTCATAACCTTTTTTAATTTTTTATTCAGTGGTGGAAACGGGGCTTCCATAATTTTGTCAAATTAAATATAGTAGTGATTTTTTTCCCCCTATTTTGTCAAGAAAAGTGCTGTACATAAAAAACAAAATAAAATAAAATAACATTTAATTAAATTAAAAAAATTAAATTAAAATAATGTAGCTATTCTCCTCAGGGATACTCTCCAGCTAGTTTCATCCAAGCAGGGCTTTACAGAAATCCCCTTAATCACATCACAACTCCACATTGTACTCTACGACAGGAAGCAAGAATCAGGGTCAGCTTACACCTACAATGGCTGCTGCACTTTTTTTTTTTTAAATCTTGGAGTGAACACCAAAACAGGCAGGAAATAAAAGGCGGAGTGATTAACAACTACATCTCAAACTGTGAAGAACATGCTCCATTTTTCCAAGAACCACTAGAGATGGGCTGCTGTTGTGGAATTTTCTCCATGATGATGTCATGTGCGAATATTGTGCCAAAAAGGATGATTTGCTATTTTAGCGCTTACATGTTCATTTAATTTGTCATTTCTTTGTGCATAAACGATTTTTAACTTTCACCGTTGTGTGTGTGGATATGCCATCCGTGGTATTCCCTGGTCATGAATTAAATTATAACTCTTTTCCTGGGAATGGGATAGAGGCCGTATGAGTGGGTGTGTGGTCTTGTATGTGTGTGAGTGTGTTACTCTTCAATCTGTGTATTTTAAAACAGGAGGTCAGACTGGAAGTGAGTTAATTCCCAGAGGATTGGGACACGCCACACCCCAGAACCGCCACAAACTTTTGGCAGCGAGCAGTCGTGGAATCACAATGGTGTGTGTGTCTGTGTGTCACGTGTGGGTCGTCCTATGGCAGGATCATTAAACACAGCTATGCAGCTTCTCGGGATGAGGTACGTCAAACCCCACTAAATAACTCACACAGAGGCATGAAATAATATGTCGCAGAGGAGGAAAGGCGATTTGAGAAAAAGACAAATAGGAGAAGGGGGAATTTTCAACCGGCAACAATGAAAGAAAAGCGTAGACAGAAAGTGCACGGCACACAGCAGAAAACCAAAGGCCCAAAGATCTATAGCCGAAGTCCGACAGCCAGGTCTGCGGGTCGGAGTGTTTGTGTAGGCACAGACAGCACAGCTGGCGGGAACAACGGAGCATCGTTTGCTGGACAGTAAAAGTGCATCGTGCATGTAAAGAAACAGAACTGCACACCACCCAAAGAGAAAAAGAAAACAATGACGGATAGTCTAGAAGCAACACCATGAAGTGAATGAGTAATGCAAATGAAAAAAAAAAATACATTTGTTTTCTGGTAAGATAAAGACTTTGCCCTGGAACACTCTCTATGCAAGTATGTGAAAACACTCCTAGCTATGCAAGCAACATGTTCTCATGTTGCCACAAGAGGCACTATAGGCCTCAGTTTTATAATGTCAACTAGTTTTATAATAATGCAAAAAAAAACAGAAAATACCTATTTTTTAATTTTTTAGTTTGGCAAATATTTTCAGTTGCTGAAGATTTTGGCACGTCCATATATAACTAGTTGACTTGAATAACAAAACTGAGCCCTATAGTGGCTCTTGTGGCAACTTTCTTTTTTTTTTAAAGATTTATTTTTACCGTTTTTATGCCTTTATTTAGATAGGATAGTGTAGTGTTTGACAGGAAGCAAAGTGGGAGAGAGAGAAAGGGGTGGGATCGGGAAAGGTCCACAAGTCAGGATTCAAACTCGGGCCACCCGCAGCACAATGGCGCTATATGTCAACGCGCTAACCACGAGGCTACAGACGCCGACCTCTTGTGGCACTCGTTTCTGATGCGATACTTCAAAATGTGCATAAAAACAGGGTGATGGAAACATAGCTATTGACATTTAATTAGCGCTTCTCGTGTTTTGACTGTTTCAGCGTCTGTTTCGTATAGACACAAAAAAATGGTGCTAGAATAGCAATACTTAAATGTTTTTTAGCTGAAATATTAAGGCTTGTCGCTGAAGAACTTTACTATTACTTGTTTAATTTATCAGCTGAGAACACGACATCTTGAACATTACCCAAAATGTATCACCAAATCTTTGTTTTCCATTTAGGTTTTTTGGTCAAATACGTTTTTTTAAATGTGGCTATTCAGTAAAAAAAAATAAAAAATAAAATTGAAGGTATGTTTTCCAGTAAAATACTTTTTACCTCAAAGTGTCATGTTTGCCATTATTTGTGAAATTTAATAGCAAAAATTAAGAGTAAAAATTGTTTCAAAGAAAATCCTACACCAGTTTTTTTTTTCAATGTAGCTATGCTAGCTCAGTTTTTTACATTGTGACGTTCCAATGTCTCAAAACACAATGTATTCTCAGAATTGCCACAAGAGGCATTTTGGCAAGAATTAGCATAAACAATCTTCTATGTCAAGTTTTCTCTTTCAGATCAGCTATTGCATGGTGGAGCAAGATCGTGCTGAGCAAGTTACTTAAAGTCTTAGTTCACCCAAAAATTAATATTCTGTCATTAATACCCTCAAGTCGTTTCAAACCCGAAACACAAATTAAGATATACTTG
>JAHKKF010516215.1:0-13014 GCA_019740295.1 Labeo calbasu
ATATATAATTTTTCTTTTTTTTAAGTCAATTTCTGCATAAACATTTATTATTTCAAATGTTATTGTCAAGGAAACAAAAAAAGGATCAGTTTTCACAAGCTGACCTGTGTGGGGCATGTTGTCACAGTGTAATTTAACATCAAATAGGCTTTTTAGGAAAATGTTAACAGTAATTACAGTAAATATAGAACAATTAATCAAACCGAGAAAAAATGAAACATACACTCTAAAAAAATGCTGTGTTAAAAACAACCCTGCAATGGATAAAATATGGAAAAACCCAGCAATAGGATTGTTTTGACCCAGTGGTTAGGTTAAATGTTTAACCCAGCCTTCTGGGTAGTTTTATTTTACTCAACTATTGCTTAAAAATTACTATATGCCTTAAAACAAACCCAAAATAGGTTGGAAATGAACATTTATTAATATGTTCAATAAATGAACATTTCTTAATAAGTTGAGTAAATAATAATTAAATAATAGACATTTTTTAAAATGCTTATTAACAAATGTTCATCTTTTGATCATTACTGACGCCTCTAGTAATTATGTGTCTGATTTTTAATTTACAACCTATTATGGGTTCATTTTAAGCCAGCCATAGTAATTTTTAAACAATAGTTGAGTTACATAAAACCACCCAGAAGGCTGGGTTAAACATTTAACCCAACCACTGAATCAAAACAACCCAATCGATGGCTTTATCCAGGGTTTCACCCTGCACAGGGTTGTTTTCAACCCAGAATTTTTAGATGAAATATTCTGTACCATTGTTTTGGCCCAAAAAAAATATTATAAAGGATAGCAATCAAAATACATGAGACAAGATATTGTTGTACTCAGAAAAGGGGACAGTAATTATACTGTACTTATTTATTTTCATCTAAGGCCAAGACCATCTTTTTTAAAAAGAGATTTTAAATTAGTTTGTTTCAGATCTCCCATTCATATTATGACAAATAAGAACTAATTACTTTGCATGCTCAAAGATTTGCTGTAAAAGGGTTGTTTTAATGATGCCCAATTAAATGAATATTCCACTGTTTGTCTTTTGTGTTCAGAGCATGTTGGAGATTATAAACATATGGACCCCTACAGTTTAAGTAGTGTACAATATAAGGTTTACACAAATGTGTAGCTGGCTTATTCCTGATTTAATGTGAATAAATACACCAAGAAGGAAATTGAATGTAAAAAGAGCTTATAAAGGAGCTAATGACTTACTGTGATTAGTTTACTGTGGGGTATTATACCGTTTGATCCTGTGTGATCCTTTCCATACACCATGAAAAAATATGCTGAACTAAACTCCCAAATAAAAAAACAGGAACTGTAATTATATTTCTGAATGTATAATTTTGTTCACTGTATATCTTTTCACTAGTTTATTTTAGTGCATGTTAAAAGAATGTACTATTTTACACATGTTCCACTTGACATTTGTGAGTTGGTGATATTGAACGAACCTTTCCAAGGCACAGTGTTTTTATTCATTTCAGAAAGAGAAGGTCTGGAAAGAGTGAAGGGGACGCTCTACTCCTTAGATAAAGATTCAAAGTCAATTCCACTGTCTACAATCCTAATGATTATTCACCTCAGGGAGAAAGCCAAGAAAGAAAAAGATGGAGGAAGAGGGGTGTGAGCAGAGCAACAATGTGAAGAAAAAAGAAAGAAGAGACACTGGGATTATTGACGTGAAAAGAAAGTAGAAAAGAAAAGAATCAGACTGTGATAAGTAACTGTATATCAAATGTCCTCTCTCTTTCCCTGTCTAGCTCTTTGGGACTAATTATGTCAAAAACCGGTGTCTTTCCAGGAAATTGAATGCCTTTTCACCTACAGAGTGTTAGCTTGGCAAACACTGTTGTCATAAATGACTTACAGTGTCACTGCAAGTCCATATCAACAAACTTGTTTCCCAGACAACTTAACTAGCAGACCGTCTCTACAGTGAAAGGCTGATCTACATATAGAACAGATCACCACCTGTGCCCACGCTGTCATCAAGTCTAGTAAAACACAGACGCACAGATGCACCATAAAGATAGTTTGCAATTAATTAGGCTGTAGATCATTGTGTCTGGCTCAATACATCAGGAGTAGCCCTTGAAGCAGACAGAAGGCTTAGAAACTAACTGCTATATGAGATGGAATGACCAGCTTCACTTCCTGTCAGCGGTACTGCTACTTCATTGGTTCCCGTTTTACTCACAGACAAAAGGAGCGTCTTCATTGGCTGCAAGTGGTGCCCTATTCCAGCAGCTCCTCCATTTAGTCTTGAAATATAGTAGGGGTTTCCATTTTTTGTGGTATATTTTGCTTTTTAGTATTCCTGGAGCTCATCCAGTGGATCATGGAACTAGCAACGTCAAGGTCATGCATTTGCTTTGCAAGGAAGACAAAATGTAATAGAGTGTATAACTTAAATGCCCTGCCGCTTTGGATAAAACAGTCTGTCAAATGCAAGCATGCAATTTACATTTAAATGCTTTTCTCACAAAACCACTGATGAAAAGGCAACATACAATTAAACTGACATACCACAAAAAAATTAAGCTGGTAATGCAATGAGAAATTGTAAATATTTTAATATTTGAAATAAGCAGGGCTGGAAATGGGGGAAAATCAGGGGGACTGAGTCCAGTGAATTTCAAGGGGCGATGGAGTTCTACTTTAAAATGTAGAAGACTTCCATCTTTTATCCTCATAGTAACCTCCAAAATGTCATGCACATTTCATACACAAAATAATGGGATTTTCTGCATCTGTGATTTAAAACATGTCCCAAACTAGGGTCCCCTCCGGTCAATCTTGGCCATTTCCACCACTGGAAATAAGTGAAAAATGTACAAATACATGCACATGTGCATTTTTTTTAAAAATGTAAAAAATACTATTTATAATTACCATAACATTACAAAACAAATATTTAAATAATAATAATACAAAAAGATGAAATGCATTATCATGAATATTGTCCTCCAGTGAAATATTTGGGTAGATATTACTATTTACATGGTCAATGATCACAAATAATTAAGTCAAATATGTGATAAGATATACAGTGTCCTTAAAGGGGATGTCTAATGACATTTCATGCATTATTATTAATATTTGAAACCAAAGTTTTTAACGTTACGTTACGTCATTAATCCAGAAGTCAGCCATTGTGGCGGCACTGAGCATGGGCATGGTGAAACAACAAAGAAACGAAAGAAATTCACTATGTCAGGATAAGAAATAGAAAGAAGAACTGCTGGGTCATCAGTCCACAACAAAGGAGGCAGAGCGTACCACCTATTACAACTGCATTCATGTTCCAAAATGTTGTTTGTCTGGAAATATTACATTATTATATTTAGTCTGTAAAAGGCTGTTAACAGAGGCCAGAAACGCTTAAGACGGACATAAAGAGGAGAAAATACTGTAGCAGGCAGACGAAGGGTAAATTCCAAAAAAAAAAAAAAAAAAAAGTCAGAAAACACAACAACAAACCAGACAAACTGGAAAAGGTAGATATAGTTTGAGACAGCGCCATTGGTTTGAGAATAGATTACTGCTGACTGGACGAGACATCTGTCAATCAAGATATACAAGAAGAACAGCAGAGTGGTGAAAGTTCGGAGATGCTCTTAAAGTAGCTCAGTTTACGCTAATGCGAGGGTGTTTCTAATACAGCCTCTATGGGAGTAAATTTTGTGTACAGCTATTACGAGGGAAACCATTCCAAAAGCGCCTCCTACTGGCAGAGAATCCATTTGGATTATAGCCGTTTTCTGCTTTTGAACTACGTGTCTGTTGGATATAACTCAGTTCCAGTTTAAAGGGGAATGAAAAGTCTGTAATATACTTAAAAATTAAAAATTCTCAATGGTACCCTTTTTACCTTGTCAAAATGAATCCCATTCTGATGGATTGTTCCTTTAAATGCAAATGAGCTCTGCTGGCCCGGCCCCTCTGTGTGACAAGCCTGTTTACTTTAGCCACATTTAGCATGTTTAGCCGCGAAACTTGCTAACTAGCACGTTATTAGGAAAGGTGATTGCAGAGATTCATTAAAAAAAACCTTATACTCACTTGTGCTGTAGGTGAAGCTGGACCACGAATGATTTGCGCAAACATAGACGCATTTATGTAGATCGGGAGGCACATTCCCTTCACAAACAAACATAATCCACTGCATCTTCAGCAGCTCAGATGCCGGGAGTAAATGACGACCACTATGTTCATTAGTACGTCCAGCAACACAACACCTCAATCACTTGATCAGAGATATTCTTGTCTAACTTACATCCCTGCTCCAGCATGGAAACAATGGAGGTCGGACTGTTAGGGCAGGTTTGAGGTAAGAGCTCATGTCAATCACCTATTGTGGGAGCGGCCTCTGTCGGAGTGACGGCAGGAATCTGAGAATGCCTCGATTTGCTAAAGGGGATATTATTTTTACAGATGAATTATAAACCACTGCATGGATTTTTTAAAATATAGGGTACATACACTGCCAACACACGTGAATTTTCAAACAACATGTAAAAGTGAACTTTGCATCCGATGACCCCTTTAATTTTCCTAATAAAAAGACTGTTGTATTTATATTCCCCTTTTTTCATTTCAATAGTAAAAGAAATGCGCAACGTGTTTTCACAAAAAGATAAAAAAGAAGAAAAAAAGAGAGAGGCAGGATATAAGCAGTCAGAAACACCCTAGCATTAGCGTTAATGAGTTTTTTGTATTCTGATTCAAGGGTACAGTGTTGTAAATGTACATGTATATTGTTTTATTTCATAGTAAGGGCAATTCATACAATACATTTAAACTGAGCTACTCTCCGAACTTTCACGACGATGTCCTTCTCTATATATTTTTTAGCAGCTTCCATGCATTTTTTCCATGGTTTAGACGTCATTAAATTAGTTGGACAACGTCTTCTGTAGTACATTAACCGTGCTGTTTACATCCGACTATGGCCTCAAACCCTCTACTGGTAACGACGGGACCATAGATGTTTGTGGGAAACGCAACCCAGAGCAAGAGCATTTTCATTAACCATAGTTAATTTTCCATAGTTTAATTAATAGTCATTAAAGTTTTTGTCCATGTTTTGTTTATATCCATGTCACAGCTTGCAAAATCGTAACGCAAAAGCTGCGCGTGCTCGTGACTCTTTAGCTCCGCCCACGGCACGTCTCAGAAGCTCTACCATATCGGAGACAAGCCATACAGCTGTATCTTTTAAAGCTGACGAAACCAAACAGACTATTCGGAGATATGCAAAACTGCTATACAGGTACTCAACATTAACATGAGATTGTCAGAAACTGTTTAATCCGCTTTTAAAACTGAATGTCAATGCATTCTGTTTCCGCTGTATTGAAAATGATTGTACTCACAGAAGGGTAAAAGCCACTGACTTACACTGGTAAATCTTCAGACAGTTAAGTCAAATGCCGTGTGTATGTGCCAATGAATAGAATTTCTCCAAAACGAACGATGAAAGCGCTCTGCTTTGATCTGCAGTTATTTTACTTGCAATAATTTTCATTTTCTCTCCCTCTCTCTCTCAGCGTGAAGAATTGTTCGTTTTTATTACCTTTAGAAAAGGAGAGTTGCTCCTTGAACTTGGGTTGCGTCAGAGTACAGCAGAAAAGTTGTTTGATGAAGTGCTCTGACTCACTAAGGAAACAGAATTATTATTGACCAGAATCACTCACACACAGAAATGATAGAAGTGCTATTATTAGAATGAGCCATCCCTACTGCGGTCACTTGCACAGTCTGTAGAGGCTGGTGGGGGTGCAAAACCTCCCTGATTTTACATTATTCAGGGCAGTCTGAATATCATGATCTTAATGGAAAAGCTGTTTACTAGAATCCCACACTCACATTACTATGTCTAACGTCATCATCTTAACTATGTCTATTTGCCTGCCTCTCTATCTTGCCTCCCACAAGCTGCTTCTGGCCTTATTGTCAATAGTTTAATCAACAATAATTTGATCATAGACTGTTTTCATCATGAATTATTGAATTAAGGTGTGCATTATCACTCGCAGCTGTAGGAAACATCTCTAAAACAAAGAAAAACCATGGAGAGAATTAAATTAGCTTTTCTGTCTGTGACTTTTTGGACATTGTGCGCAGATATCTCGGCCAATTAAATTATTAAAATCAATGCAAGATATTTTCATGATATCATCTTTGTTCTCACTTTTGCTACCTCAATGAATTCAAACCATTGTTGTGTAATTATTCTTATGAAATATATATTACTTGATCAAAATATCAACTTCGGTCAAAGCATCTGTAATCTGAAGACTGCATGAAATCAACAATGAAGTTTTATAGCTTTAAGTCCTGCCAGTGTACTTAAAAAAAAATATATATATATTAACCTTTTTTAATGCAGCAGGCCATTAAGACCTGTGTCTGAAATTGTTCATGATGAAGACTACACGAGATGGATGATTTTGTCATTTTCTTGTAAGGACATTCTCAGTGGTTCATGAAAATGTTTGGCATCTGCTTAACTGATTTTTGGTAGAGTCATCTCCATTTTCAGTAGTCACCTACATGAACAAACACATGCATATGGACGCGTAAATGTGAGGACGTGCATGAATGTGGATATATATGCAGACCCACAAATGCAGGCATAATCAGAGATAAACTCGAGTCCCTATAATTACCTGCTCCATCTTAGAGTCTCTCTTTAGAATATTAAGAAGATCCAGCTGCTCATGCACAGATTTGCTGCAGTGGACTATGGGTAATGGTTCGTCCTTCTTCTCATGTAGTGGCATTTTGAGACTCTGAGGAATTAAACTCCCGGATCACATTCACCTTTTGCAGTCAGTTCAATTTCTCGTACTTGTGCATTCATGAATTTCAATTAAAATGAAAATGGACGAATGGTCGTAATGGGAAAATATTTGCGTTTTTAATCTAGAAGGCTCAATTTCGCTCCACATCTTGAAAAACTGAACTTCAAAAGTATCTCTGCGGTGTGCCGTTCATCTGCCTCAGTGAATTCTGGGAAAGACATCCATGCAGGATCATGCAGAAGGAAGCTGAAGCGCTTGTTTGGACAGAAGACATTAAAGTGGAGGGCAAGCTGTGAGCAGGTGGATATTTATGTGCTTGCATGAATGCTTGTGTGAGTGCGTCTACGTCTTGTCCTGTCTCACCTTCCTGGGCGCACATCTGGGTTTGTGTGTTGGACTCATATTAGTATTCTGTAAAGGCATTGGCGAACTGCAGGAGCAGGCTAATTCTCTTTGTAATGGAGAATACGGCATAGCTGATGGAGTGGGAGAGGCTTCTGATCTGATTAGTGTCTCAAAGAGCCCCTTGTGCTATCGTAATGATGCTGTTTTCGTATGGTCAGAGTCTTCATAAACAGTAGTAATAGATGAGACTGCAACCTGAAAAAAGTAGAATAGAAAGGAAAATCGGTGAAGTAGAATAGGTCAGTCGCAGGTAAAACATTCTCCTTAATTACCATGACAACAGAAAGTGTTATTATTAGATTTGGTATTTGGTCACACATAAAATATAGTGACATAAATGAGTTTATATGGACGGCTAGATTGAAGCAAACCTAGGTAAGTGATCTTGAATAACTTATCAACTTGAGTCGAATGCACATTATCTTGATTATTAGGAGTCTTTGAAATATATAAATCTGAGGAAGTTAAGTTATATATATATATACATGCACTCAAGAATGGCAAGGCTGCAGGCCTAGATAAGATCCTGCCTGAAGTACTTAAAGGGTTACTCCACCCCTAAATGAATATTTTGTTATTAATCACTTACCCCCATGTCGTTCCAAACCCGTTAAAGCTTTGTTTGTTTTCAGAGCACAATTTAAAATATTCTGGATGAAAACCGAGAGGCTTGTGACTGTCCCATTGACTAACAAGTAAATACCACTGTTAAGACCCAGAAAAGTATGAAAGGCATCGTCAAAATAGTCCATCTGCTGTTTGCGTACAAAAAGTATTCTCGACGCTTCTTAAAATTCAGATTAAACCACTGATGGCAGATGGACTATTTTGTCGATGCCTTTCATACTTTTCTGGGTATCTTAAATTGTGTCCCAAAGACGAACAAAGCTTTTACGGGTTTGGAACGACATGGGGGTAAGTGATTAATGACAAAATTTTAATTTTGGGGTGGAGTAACCCTTTAAATCTGGTGACCAGTGCCTTGCTGATGCCCTGAAGGACCTGTTTAATGATTGCTGGGTGGCCTCAGCAGTCCCTGAGGAATAGAAACGAGGTATGATCTTCACACTCCCAAAAAAAAGCGTAGTCCCCAAGTACAATAACTGTCGGGGTATTACCCTGCGATTGGTACCTGGAAAGGTATTTTCCATTGTCCATCTAAACCGCCTCTGACGAGCTGTCAGTGCCTGCTTTAGAGATCAACAAGCAGAGCTTCCGAAGTGGCCGATCCTGCACTGAGCAGATTTTTGTTCTCCGTCATGTGACTGAACAATCGTTGGAATACCAACAATGGATCTCACTGAACTTTCGGCTTTGTCAAGGCATTTTGATTCCATGCACCGAGAAACGCTATGGAAGGTAGCCCGGGCTTACAGAATTCATCTAGATTTGTTAACATCTTTTGTAATCTTTACCAAGGCCCTCATTGCTGTATACCATCAGGGACAGCCAACGGCTATGTCGGTCCTGAGTTTATCTCCAACCCTAGTCAAACACACCTGAACAAGCTAACCTATGTCTTCAGAATTACTAGGCCTATAAGCAATTGAGGTTTTTTTTCCAGGGTTGGAGCTAAATTCTGCAGGACATTGGCACTCCAGGACCGACGTTGCCTATCTCTGCTGTTTACGGATGGAAGAAAGCGTAACTGATTTCTTCGTGATCTAAACTGGCATATGCCAAGGTTGGGTGCTTTCACCATGGTTATTCCTCCTTGTCATCGACTTTGTCACCCACCACTCCATCTACTGCCTACACATTGGCATACCTTGGACAGTTGGCAACCTCTTCTTTGCCGATTTCAACTATGCCGAAGATATCATCATTCTCAGCCTGATCCAAACTGTCCTACGAGACCTCACTATGGCCCTAGAAAATCAAGCAGCCAGCACTGGACTCCACATTAGTGGACAGAAGACAAAAGTTGTTCTCATCAGTTACGTAAAAGTTACGTCCAATCTGGAACTCGCTTTCCATTTCTCTGCAGATTAAACTTCGTTAAACAATCGTTGTGCCGACGGCGACCTACGTATGCAAGACCTGGAAGATGACAGAAACCATCGCTCGAAAGTTGGGTGTTTCCCATGCTATGAACATGGAAGTATACCATCGTGCCTACCCCTCTCCACTGAACTGTCACTGAACACCGTTTTTGTTTCTTTGGACATGTCTTATGCCTTCCTGACCATTGGATACTCAAGATGGCAATATCCTGGCGCAGTCGACATTCCATGGGATGAGGCTGAAGTCATAGCCATAGACTGAGGCCATTGTAGAACACTTGTTTAAGATATATATATATATATATATATATATATATATATATATATACAGGATTTAGGATATATACATATACAGTGCTGCTTGAAAGTTTGTGAACCCTTTCAGTTACAAGAATATTTCTGTCCTAAGATTAGTCCTGCACATCGACTTGTAGGAATTTTCGCTCATTCCTCAGTACAGAACCACTTCAACTCTGTGATGTTGGTTGGTTTCTTCTTGTGAACTGCATGCTTCAGGTCCTTCCACAAAATGTAGTTTGGATTAAGGTCTGGATTTTGACTCGGCCATTCCAAAACATTAATTTTGTTTTTTTTTAACCATTCTTTGGTAGAACAACTTGTGTGCTTGGGGTCGTTGTCTTGCTGCATTTCTCTTGACAGTTCTCGGACAGATCTTTCTTTAGAATTTGCTGGTATAATTCAGAATTCATTGTTCCATCAATAATGGCACGCCATTCTGGCCCAGAAGCAGCAAAACAGGCCCCAACTATGATACTACCACCAAGTTTCACAGATGGAGTAAGGTTCTTATACTCGAATGCACTGTTTTCCTTTTTCCAAACATAACATTTCTCTTTTAAACTTAAAAGTTCTATTTTGGTCTCATCCATCCACAGAACATTTCTCCAGTAGTCCTCAGGCTTGTCCACATGAACTGCAGACCGCTAGCAATGTTCTTTTTGGAGAACAGTGGCTTTTTCCTTGTAGCTCTTTCATGCACACCATGGTTGTTCAGTTTTCTCCCGATGGCGGACTCTTGAACATTAACGTTAGCCAATATGAGAAAGGCCTTTAGTTGCATAGAAGTTACCCTGGGGTCCTTTGCACCGTCATGGACTATTCCACATCTTGATTTTGGAGTGATCTTTGTTGGTGGACCACTACTGGGGAGGGTAACAATGGTCTTGAATTTCCTCCATTTGTACGCAATCTGTCTGACTGTGGATTTGTGGAGTCCAAACTCTTTAGAGATGGCTTTGTAACATTTTCTAGCCTGATGAACAACAACAGCTCTTTTTCTGAGGTCCTCAGCGATCTCCTTTGTTTGTGCTGTGATACACTTCCACAAACATGATCGAATTTTGATAGATCCCTGTTCTCCAAATAAAACAGGGCAGGCAATGACACCTGATAGTCATCTTACTGACTGAAAACACCTCTGAACAGATGGACTCTAATTTCACCTTCAAATTTAAGTATATAGAGTATATATACACACACACAAAGTATTTTGAGAGTGTAGGAGGACTGACTCTATTATGTCTTTTGCAGTGCTTTAGCAGGCATGCTAAGTTGAATGGTGGAAATTTCTTAGCTTTTTAATAGGAATTCCACTGTTAAGCATGCTTATATAAAAAATGACAATGCAGACTGACAACTTTCACAAAAGCATATTGATTAACAACCTTGCAGTTCACAGTAGTTCTGTCTATAAAAATGTGTAAGTTATCGTAAGCAAGCAAGCAAGAAAGAAAGAAAGAAAGAACGATTTTGACCTCAGATGCAGAACTTCGGACCAATTCATCAGACACAACAATTAGTTTTATATTGTCCTGGCACTCTCATTTTTGCAAATGAAACCTGGGCCCCAGTTTTGTGGTTAGCACAATCCTATTTGATTACACTGAACACGCTGCTGTTGTCTTTCTGTGTGGTTTCCACCCAGGCAAGATTTAATTGCAATCAGGGTTTGTTTTGCAGGGTAGGGAGTCAGAAACTAAACCCTTTGTTCCACTCTGTTTCGCCCAGAGCTGAGCGCTGCTACTGAAGTATGTGTCTGCATGAGAAAGACAGAGAGATTGTGTGTCACTGTATATTTTAGCATATCACACTACCGATTATAAATAAACATACTGCAAATGGTAAAGAGCCACTCTCTGTGAGCTAATAATGAAGGCACGCAAGCAATTAAACCAGGTCAGCAATGCTTAATGGCATTTTCCATATAGGTTTCTATAACGGCTAGCAGATTAAGTATTTTATAAAAGAACAATGATGCTTCCAAAATGGCGAATGCACAAAAATATCTTGCTTTTATCCCATCACCATCTGATACACTCTGAATGAGATCAGAAGCAGTCACAGGCTCTTCACAGGCTTTATTTTTTATAACAAAGAAATGATTCCCGTAGCACAAACCTACAAAAGGACTGTGACTCTGGTGCCGAAGATCTCTATTTATATGGAAATAGTCAGGAAGAAATTACCTTCATCACTGACACATCAGCTGCAAACCAAAACAAGAAAATAATTGGATTGGCTAGAAATGCTCTGTGCTGTTTGAACTGTGGAGGCAATAGAGATTAGAACAGGCCAAGCTTAAAACAAAACCAAGCCAGAAATTTAATTAAGAACGTTAATTGAATCTAAAATGGGAGAATCCATATTGGAAATGATGTCTTTGGATGTAAAATTACTATAAATGTCTTGCGGCCCCACCTGCAAACCCCAAAATAACAATCACTTTGGGTGCTGTGATATCTGTGGACAGATCTGGGTTTTACTCTTACTGTAAGTGCCAAGACAGGTTTTTGACAGATGGAGCGTTCAGAGCATCGCTTGAGGTGCCAGTGCCTCCATGCACACAAACTGGGACACACAGTTGTCTCAAATAGAAGTTGTGATGAAACAGGACTTTTATTTGTCTCACAGCTGTTAGAAAAAAACATAATCAGGGCATTCAATTTGCATGTACACAGACAAACCCTTTTAAATACCACATTAGACCACCATGAAATTCATTCCAGTCCAGACTGGTCTACAGCTGGTCTCCCCTCATCAGTTTGAAAGCTTGTGTAGTATCTCAAAATGTAATATCTGCTAAAATAATAAATGTAGAACTAAATAAGGGTCATAAATAGTTTGAGGTAACCTACGTCTATACGTCTACGTCACATAAGTCCATCCTGTTAGCCTCTCACATCAAAATCAACCAACATACTTGTTTAGAACTGTTTTGGACTCTTTTAGCTTGTAAACAGTGCTTTATCTGTGCATATTTCTCTCCTGATTCAAATGAGACGACTTTTTTTGTTGGAGAAAGAAATACAGTTGAGGTCAAAAGTTTACATACCTTCCAGAATCTGCAAAATTGTAATTATTTTACCAAAATAAGAGGGATCATACAAAATGCATGTTATTTTTTATTTAGTACTGACCTGAATATGATAAAGTTTACATACACTTGATTCTTAATACTAGTTTGTTACCTGAATGATCTGCAGCTGTGGGGTTTTTTTAGTGATTGTCCTTGTTTGTCCTGAACAGTTAAAACCGCCTACTGTTCTTCAGAAATATCCTTCAGGTCCCACAAATTTGTTGTTTTTTCAGCATTTTTGTTTATTTAAACGCTTTCCAACAATGATTTTGAGATCCATTTGTTCACACCGAGGACAACTGAGGGAAACCTGTAAGTATCTTCTGTAGCTTCTGAAGGGCAGTACTAAATGAAAAAAATATGATATTTAGGCAAAATAAGAAAAATGTACACATCTTCATTCTGTTCA
>JAHKKF010516218.1:0-17993 GCA_019740295.1 Labeo calbasu
TGATAATGTCAAGTTACTTTAATGTATTTGCACCAAAAAATGATAAGGATTTATGCTGATATCGTCCAAAACCACACTTTGCCAGGGGGTGTTTCCAGACTTTTGGAGGTCAGTATACATAAAAAGCATGTTTATAGAGATATAACGCTATTCAAATACAAAGTTCTGGCATGAAACTCTAGAGGGCGCAGTCCAATAAGTCTAACTCAATCTGACATAATGACATCATTATCACATGGCACAGCTGATTGGTTCTCTCCTTTATCGGTAGCCAATGAGCTCGCTGCTCAACATTCCAAAAATTTGACTAGTGCTTGCTGTTGCAGTTTGCAGCTTGCTTCAGAAACCTTGCTCCACCTGTATAGATCTGCTACGAGGTGATTCATGTATGCTACGGGGGTTATTTCATGTAATGTCATATGTGCAGCAGCAATATTTCTCACATGCTCACAGCAGCGTGTTGTGGATGTATTGGCAGTAGCAAGTCTCGGTACTTGCTCTGCTGCAGCAGCGTAGCAGATCTATTCCGCCAAGACCAAATACATTAACATTTTCATGTACTTTACCATGCCAATGCACTAGACAAAATAAATCACACTGATTCTTAAAATATGGTTACATTTACCCAGTGTTGGGGGTAACGTTAGTAATATTATTACTAGTAAAGTAACGCATTACTTTTTAATCGACAAGAAAATATCTGAGTTACTTTTTTCAAATAAGTAACGCCAGTTACTTTTTCCCTCCCATTTATTGATTAAAAGCTCTCCTATCCCCATGTTGAGAGAAATTGGGAGTAAGATATTAATTCTGGAATAAATGTGAACATGCATTAATTCATCACACAAAAAAACAGATTCAGTATTCCACGAAATGAATAAAAACAACTGAGAATATGACGCAAACCTGCAATAATTAAATATGTTAAATAATACAAATATCCTTTATGCATTTAATCCAATTTTATTACCCGATGTATTTGCTGCTGACCTTCGATGATCCAATTCAACCATACTAATAAGCAAAAATTACTCAAGATAATCTAACATTTGTTTTTCTTTTTTTATTGCTGAAGAGTTGACATTTTATGCTTCTGTGTCTACTGTAGAGACGTGAATTTACTTTTCTCAAAGCCTGAGGCTTTTGGTGTGAAAAGGCTTTTACATTTGCCAAAAATATAACTTTTTATATTAAAAACATACAAGCAAGCCCTGCCCAGATTTAAAAAGTAACACAAAAGTAAAGTAACGCATTACTTTCCATAAAAAGTAATTTCATAAACGTAATTAGTTACTTTTTTAGGGAGTAACTCAATATTGTAATGCATTACTTTTAAAAGTAACTTTCCCCAACACTTTGCCATTGCTAACTATTATTATATTAAAAACTATTTATTTTTATTTTTATTCTTATTTTAAGAGTAAACCTAAAAGTCATCTAAAAATTGATATATTTTCTGAAAACGTCAAGTCACCTTTATTTATATGCTGTAGCACTTTTAACAATAAAGTTTGCGTCAAAGCAGCTTTACAGTATTAAATAGGAAAAAAGTGTGTTGATAAGGCAAAAGGACAATAGTAAACACTCAGTCGGTTCATCATTGATTCATTAATGTCTAACTATCAATTGATTTTAATATTAAAACAATAAAGTAGTTTTGTGTTAAGAATGTTAGCTATTTTTAAAAACAAAAGTACTATACTAATTACTAAAACATGCTTCAAAATGACTTGAATTAGTGTTTTTTAAATACAGCAATTTTAATAGAAATCTGCATGATCTACAGTTTCATGTGAGGGTGAAAAAGTTCCCTGTGCAGATTTTTAATGGTCAAGTTGGCCTCATAAATTCAGTGTGACCAACAGAAAGCTCCTTGGTTTGAAAGTGACTAATGTTTGAAGTGCTTCATGCATCACAACACTATTAACAAATAATAAGGAACTTTTTTTGTCCACAAAATGTCACCTTGAATCACAATTTATTTATTTATTTTTTGTGTGTGTGCAGAGCATTTTTACTTGTACTTGTTAGAAAATGTTGTATTATTAGAGCTCATTATTATTAGAGAGATCGGGTCAATGAATGGATATGACATGAATTTTACTTGAGATCGCAGGGTTTACCTGTATTGTGGTGTCTTGACAACAAAGTTAAAATACTGCACATAACTTTTGGCAGAATTTACTTGCATCGTAAGTGCCATTGGCAACACAGTTTCATATCCTGCATAAGCTTAAGGACTTAAGTGTAGCTTAGAATCAAGCAGAATTATTTAATTTGGTTTCCGTCTTTTGATCCTGACTTGTTTGCTGGACCTCACTCATCCTGCGATTCCACCCCCTTGTGTTGTATCTTTTGGATTTGAATCACAGTCGTTTGTCCCGTATCTCCAGTGTGTCTGATCTTCAGCCACCAACCTTTGTCCACCTGCTTGCTTTTGTTTTGCTGGATTTCCATGAAGAGGCCAGCAAGTCATTTTCGATTTCCTCTCCACTCTCCATCCTATCCAATATCCGCTCTGTTCACACACTTGTGTTCTCTCAGGACATGCCTCATTGACAACTCATTGCTGGAACGGCCCTTTGGGATACGTTATTTTTCAATCAGCCAGCATCTGCTTTGCCTCGTTAGGAAAATGATGCCTGGATAACAGTCTCATCCTTACTTCTTACTCCATCCCCTCCTCCTTCCTTGTTCAGATTCATCAGGTGACTGTCCCCTCTCTTGGGTAGAAGGAGAAGAGGTCAAGTGACATATAAGAAATGTGCACTTTATCCAAGAGATTAACCATACCCATAAGTCAACACAAAATCAGAATTCACCTCATGTACTTCGTGTTCCAGGTTATTTGATTTATCAATGTGCATTATTCCAAAGAAGTGTGTTTGGAATCTTTGATCAAAATATAATACCTTGCCCAGACTCCCTTTACTGTTCATTTGACGCCACCCAAGTCCTATTATTTTTAAAGAAGAAGTCCACTTCCAGAACAAAAATTTACAGATAATGTACTCACCCCCTTGTCATCCAAGATGTTCTTTTTTTCTTCAGTTGTAAAGAAATTATGTTTTTGAGTTAAACATTTCAGGATTTCCTTCATATAATGGACTGATCCAGAATAAGGCAGAGCGTTTGAAGCCGCATTTAAACTGCATTTTGAAAGTTCAAAATCGGGGCACCATATCAGTCCATTATATGAAGAAAAATCCTGAAATGTTTCCCTCAAAAAACATAATTTCTTTATGGCTGAAGAAAGAAAGACATGAACATCTTGGATGACAAGGGGGTGAATACATTATCTGTCAATTTTTGTCTAACCATCTATATAAATGCAACAGCAATTTTTACATCCAATCAATTTCTGATGTATAAAATCCCAACAATGCATTTTTGTAATTTCAAAACTTGTCAGATATTGGAGATACATGATTGACCTATTATATACACAGTGCTATGACACTGTACTTTTAAACGTAACATTACTTTATTGCATTACTCATAGAAAGTAACTAATTACTAATCCATTTCTAGTGTAGATATGTTCATTAATAATTTCAGCAGTCTAATTTGTTGTTGCCGCTCGCTTGCAGTGTACATTCAGTGTGAATAAGAAAAGTCACACCTGTTTTGCATTTGAAAACAGGGTACCACTTTATATTAGGCGTCTTTAAATATTATGTACTTAATAATAAAATAATAAATTGTTAGGTAAAATGTAGCTGTTCATGTTGAATTGCAAAACACTTTTGCTTTTGAGGTGGGATATGGGTAAGGTTAGGGACAGGTGTGGTGATTCATTTAAATGTAAGTACATAGTAGTTAAGGACACTTAATATAATTTGGGTCCGAAAACAGAATTTGGGCATTATGGTGCAGTTTTAATAAAGCATTATTTTAAAAAAAGGGTTACGTGTAAGGTATTACCACCAACTCTGGTTGTAGTCATTAGGATTCAGTGTTTAGTCATGAAAAGTAATAACACATACACAATAATTTTAGATTGAATGAAAACAGGACTCTTTCATGGTCGCACAACGTCATTGTTGCATACAATACCACGGAAAGTTTTGTTAGGATTTTTATCAGGATGTAAGGCTCTGGAAACCTTTCTTAACTTTTGAAAGGCGTAATATGATATTTGGTGAATGAGGAAGTCTCCATTTTCTCTCAAAGTGTCTAAAAGTTCTCTCTCAAAGTTTTCTGTGGTGTGTGGCAGTTGGGTGATAGAGTGTAGGCTTTAAACAAGCAAACAGACGTGAGATATGTGCAGATCTCCGAGCGATTGTGTGTAATTAGTAAAGCACACACACGTTCGAAGGTTAGACAGCTGGCTGTTCTCTAGGGGCTTTGCACTGGCAGGTTTTTCCAAGAACTGCTCAATGATCAAAAGCCAGAGACCTGGAGGAATCCTCACAGAGGTCCAATTAAACACTGCCTGCAGCCTGATTGGACCCTGAGTGATGGAGCTCTCTCATGGATGAGACTTCCTTACAGGGAATTCTTCAGAGCCAGAAAGGCCCACCTCCATATATGTTCATATTTGAATTTCATATTCCTTTGACATTTCCTTTTGTTGACCAAACTTAGCAGTCTGTAGTGAAAAATATGGTAATGAGGCTCAACCCCAACCCAAAACCATTTCCTGAGAACTCACCTGTCTGGGTTTCCCGGAGGGAAGAACCAAAGCATCAGGTCTGATTTTTAAAGCTTTAATGAAAGGAACACCGTGAAAGATCATGTGCTCGTGATGTGAAAGGTGGCTCAATATGTGCATTGGACATATTTCTCGATATTCGTTTTTGTCCAGAGTTTTATGATCCATAACACACGCAATGCAGGGCATCCGCGTTTCTTATTACGCAGAGCCGATTGGTGTAAATGCATTGCAGATGCATTCCTAGTACAGTATCATGAGTAGATTCAAGGACATTCTTTTATAAAAGTTAATTCGATTCTTTCCAAGTCTCTTGGCCCTGTCTTTCTGCAGCAGGGGCTTTAGGACAAATCTTCTTTCGTTAGATAAGAAGCGGTCCTAATTTGTACTAGCATTATTTATTGCTGTCAAAACTACAGCGTTGCATTCATACAAATCCACTTTCTGGGCTTGTTTTGTGTGATTTAATTAAAAACGTGACACTCCTGCTATTGTTTATCATTTTATTTATTATTAATTTATGATTTTAATACACTTGAATATGCAACTTTTACATTTTTGAATAGTTACAAAATACGTCTGACTGAATGTCTTTTGTCTGCTGAACACAAAAGAAGATAATAAGAATATCGGTATGTTGGTCCCCATCGACTTCCATAGCACTTTTTTCAATGGTTTGGATACTCAGTTTTTTCAAAATATCTTCATATATTACATAAATCAGTCATAAAGGTTCATTTTTTTAAATTGAGGTTTAAACATCTGAATGCTGAATAAATAATCTCTCCATTGATGTATGGTTTGTTAGGATAGGACAATATTTGGTCGAGATACAACTATTTGAAAACCTGGAATCTGAGGGGGTAAAAAAAATGAGAGAATTGCCTTTAAAGTTGTTTTTAGCAATGCATATTACACATCAAAAATTAAGATTTGATATATTTACGGTAGGAAATTTATAAAATATGTTCATGGAACATGATCTTTACTTAATATCCTGAAAAATATATCATTTTGACCCATACAGTGTATTATTGGCTATTGATACAAGTATACCTGTGCTACTTCCGACTAGTTTTGTGGTCCATGTTTACATGTTGTTATTAATTATAATTGGTAATCAGAGTTTTTTACAAACACAAATCTAAAGTTTGACTTATTACCACTACTAAAATAAAAAAAAGACTTTAGTAGTTCACTGTTTGTTCAAATGATTTGGTGTATTCTGTTTATTTAGCACAACTTGTTTTTTTTTTTATTGTCACTGTGTTATTTAATTAATTAACGATTTTAAAGTGCCTTGTTTCGAGTGGAATTATAATTAAGCTGTTCTGCAATTAGATAGTGTGGGTCATCAGCTGTCCAGGCCGGTTACCCTCCATGTCTCCGTGTAGGCCCTAATTATCTAACCTGTTATCCTGTCTCAGAGCATCCTGTGCATTAAACATGCACTTATCTGTTAAAACAAGTCACGTTCAGCCACTCGTGTCACTCATTGTTAAAAATGGCACGGTGTAAACGTGAGGGTCAGCAGGGGGGACGTGAGTCCAAAGCATCAGCTGGAGGAGAATTGGAAGCGGAGAGAGAGGAAAAGGGACTGATCTCTTTAGGTGACCTTTGTGTGTCTAATCCTGCCTTTGAGTCTGGCATCCAACCCCCATTTCTGATTCCTTTCTCCGTCTGTGTAGGTATCTGCTGCCAGTCACCTCCCAGTTCATCATCAAGTGGCCGTCATCTAGCTTTGGCCGCTCAACGTCCTCGACCCGCCCCCGCAGCGTCTTTACCGCACGAATGGGTCACTTCTGATGGCCACTGGACTCCGACACCTGCTGGGGGGGACCATATCCAGACTTACGACATCCAGACCTAAGGGCATAACGTCTGGAACCTCCGCGAACTCCAGCAGCATATTTAACGGGATTTGCCCGTCTGCATTGTTCATGCATCAGATGCATATGATCGAGCAGTCCTTGCCTCCTGTCCGCTGTAAAATATCTGCTGCATTACTATCTCCCTTAGGATGCTTGTAAAGATGATGAACTTTATGAATTTATTTTCAAGACTCTACAATTTATTCAGTGGATTCCAGTGAATGTTACAGTGTCATGGAATCAGAAAAGGTCATGTTCACTTTTTTTTTTTTTTGTTTTGTTCATTGACCATGCTGTTGTTTCTGTTACACAGTTTCCCCTAAATTATTTTATCGATTAGTATACAACATGATGTCACTTTAGTAATATTCACTTTATATTTTAGATCATTTAGTATATTTTAAATGCTTCTCAGAATTAAAATAACAATAATATGGGGCCGTTCACACAGGATCTCGACAGATATAACTTTTCAAGGTACCTGAAAACGTTATTCCAGTGTGGGGGCACTTTGAGTACGTTTCATTTGAGTGACCAATCAGTTGAATTTATTCATTCAAAATAATTAAAATTCACATCCTAAGATTAAAATAAGCATCCATAATAATTAAAATACTTTTTAAGATTGCATGGTGCAAAAAAAAAAAAAAAGAATTGTTGAAGGATTTAAAAATAGTGCAAATGGGATGTGTCCTGTGTGAATGCCCCCCTAAGAATGATGTAAAAAGGGAAACAGTTAATATTAAAGGGTAAGTTCACCCAAAAATGAAAATTAGCCCATAATTTACTCGCCTTCTAGACATCCTAGGTGTAAATGACTTTTTTCTTTCAGACAAATCCAATCGGAGTTATATTAAAAATCATCCTGGCGTTTCCTCGTCAGTCCAAAACAAGTCCAGTGCATCCATCCATAATAAAAAGTGCCTCACACGGCTCTGGGGAGTGAATAAAGGCCTCCTGTAGCAAATCGATGCGTTTTTGTAAAAAAAGTATCTTTATATAAAACGTAAGAATCACCCTTAATATACTTGTATTTGTTAACTTTAATCCATGATGTTTTAATATTGAAAGATTGTTTGTATCTTTTGTACGTACTGTTTGTTTTGTACGTACTGTACTTTTTGTTGTTCTTTATTGCAATAATAAAAAAAAATGAATCAATTTTATTTGGTCGTACTCAGAAGCAGCTCCAGGCGGATGACGTAATACGTCGGCTTTGCGCACGTGCCGCGCAGAAGTGACGAACGCGAACGCGCAGTGAAGAGATCAAAGCAAAACAACGGTTGCGAATTAGACGTTCAAAACGATGCTTTGTAAAGGAAAATGTTGGAGGATTACAATACAAACCAAGAGGAGACTGTTCTTTTGCTAAAGTAAGAAGACTGCTTCCTTTGCTCTTACAAACAAACGTTGATTTTCACGAGACTCACTGGTACATGCGCAACGCCGACGTCGTACGTCATCCGCCTGGAGCTGCTTCCGGGTACGACCAGCTGTTGTAAGCTAGCTTAAAGTGATTATTTAGTTTTAGATGTGGATGTTTTTCTTGCAAAAACGCATCGATTCGCTACAGGAGGCCTTTATTCACCCCCCGGAGCCGCGTGAGGCACTTTTTATTATGGGTGGATGCATATTATTGGACTTGTTTTGGACTGATGAAGACAAACACCCGCCCATGCTATGATAAAGCTTGGAAATGCCAGGATAATTTTTAATATAACTCCGATTGCATTCGTCTGAAAGAAGGAAGTCATATACACCTAGGATTCCAGCAGGAGGGTGAGTAAATGATGTAAATTTTAATTTTTGGCTGAACTAACCCTTGTAAGGGTTTAAGTGTTAGATTTGGAGTGAGATTTAGGGTTAGAGGTTAGGCGTAGGGCTTTATGAGTATTATAGAGTTAGGAATTAAAAATGCTTACTGTTTGGAATAAATGCTCTGCATTATACTAGACTATACTTGCCTGTTCTGAACTAAAAGCGGAGATCACCTATCAACTTAAGGGACACAAGTCTCTTCTACATAACTTTTATGAGCCATATTGTGTAGATGCAAGTATGAACCCCGGTGTCTGAACTAATGAGAGGGATTTTTTTTTTGTGATATTGCTGCTGGTAGAGTATGTTTGGTAAATTGTCTATGAGCTCAATGTGCTAAAACTTGGATGGCTGCATCTTGAAGATACTTGAATTAATTTATGTTATTTATTTTATTAAAACGTCTGTGTTTACATCTGATTTAACATTTGTTTTAAATATGCTTGTTCATTTTAACGATGGCATTACCAATGTATCAGTGACTTTATGAACGGAATAACCTTTTATGAAAGTACTGTAATAAGTGCTAATTGCAGAGCTTTGCTTTGGATCTAATTAGGATAAATGTTCACGTAGTGTTTTAGTAAAAGTGACCTGGATGTGCCAGCTCAAACCACGCTGTGCCAACACCTCTCACAACCAGCAGTGTGTTATTGAGGAGCTCTATGTGACTGTTGGCAATAGTTATCATTCAGTATAATTTCTGGGATTTTTGTTCAGAATGTGCTGTTTAAAAACCTCGGCTGCCGGGTTTTCTTTTTTGGTAAGTGAGAGAAATCGTAGTGACAGTGTTCTGACAGCCAACTATGTAATTCCTGCTGAACACAGCGATAACCCAATATTTATCCATCAGACCATTTCAGGTCATTTTGCCCAACGTACCATCACGTCACAATGCCAAATGTTATTTTTGCCTGGATTTTCATTCAGGAGAATGGTTTTTAATAGCAATAAAAGGCTTAAAACATCTAAACCGACTCCAGAACTCTATTTGAGAATCTCATTGAGCTGCATCTGACCTTTCTGACTTCTTCTTCTGTCTCCTGAGGGTTTCTTAACTCAAGGTACCTTACACACACCGCACATACACTTCCCCAGCATGACACTTCATGTCATTCCACACAGTCTCGCGTGAGATTCCAGAGCGTAACCTTGTCATGTTTTGATCTAACCTAAGGTCATTCTCGAAAACTAAAAACTACACTGTAAAACTCCTTGTTTCTTTCTTTGTCTATTACAACAAAAGAAAGGCCGTGACAGTGTTACTTAGCAACAGCAGAGAGAAGCATTGAGATAGAAACACGTGTTGACACGTCCGTGTGATTCTTGAATCAAAGA
This sequence comes from Labeo calbasu, assembly GCA_019740295.1. Classification (NCBI taxonomy): domain Eukaryota; kingdom Metazoa; phylum Chordata; class Actinopteri; order Cypriniformes; family Cyprinidae; genus Labeo; species Labeo calbasu. The sequence continues at coordinate 9,682 of JAHKKF010516218.1, forward strand.
AATGAAAGTGTCAACAGCTGACACTTGATGTGAGTTTTGATTAAAGTCAGTACATTTTGCTTTTTGCAAACTGTTTTGCTTGCATCAATAGTTTTGCAGTCCTCAGTTAAGGTGCTTTCACAGTGATTTAATTGCTGGAGGTTGTGAACTTGTTGCTCTATTTTTTGCTTGTGGTTATTACTACTTTACTGCGGTATTCAACTGCGTCAGGGGATAGACCATGTGAGAGGCATTTTCTGCATTTCCTGAGTTGCAAATTGTTGTCTGTGTGAACTTTGTGTTTGTGTGTAATGCATTGCTAGTAGCACCTAATGAATTGCAAAGACACGTCACCAACCCACACCACTGGTTTTATAAGATTTTGACATGTTAGACCATGCAAACAAAAGTAAACAATGTGTTGTCTTTAGGTCAGCCTACAAATGGCTTGCTTAGACCTGAATCAGATTTTACACAAGTAACAAAATTTCATTAATTCTCTGAAATGTTTCTGACTTACTTGTTCTTTGTTGAACTGCAAAGTTGCATTCTCTGTGTTGGTGCAATAAGATCTATAGCGGGAATTTAAGTAAATGTCTTGTTTTTATTTTATTAATATTTTCTCCTCTTTCAGGCCAACTACTACCTGCTTACCTGATGGTAACACTTTTGGTTTAATATCAGAAGCATCTAGGCACCAAAATTCAGAAACAAGTTAGCATCTTAGCACTTCCAAAGTCAGTGTTGTTGTTTTATAATGGGTCTGTGTTGAATGCAAGCTCAAGTTATTTTCATGTTTTATTCTACAATGTAAAATATGTCAGTAATATCTATGGAAGCCAGTTTCCGCCACTGTATACATTTTTTTTAAAAAAAAAGGTTATTGCAACTTATCTCACAATTCTGACTTTTTTTCTCAGAGTTGCGTGATACAAACTCGCAATTGCGAGGAATAAAGTGAGAATTCCGAGATATGTATCTTTTTTTTTTTTCCTCCTCAGAACTGGATTTTATAGCTCGCAATTGCGAGTTTACATCTTACAATTCTGAGAAAAAAAGTCAGAGTTGCGAGATGCAAACTCGCAATTGAGTTTATATCCCACAATTCTGACTTAGTAACTCAAAATCGTGTGTTTACATCTCACAGTTGTGAGAAAAAAAGTCAGAATTGCGAGATAAAAAAAGTTGCAATTATCTTTTTTATTTATGATTTAGTGGCGGAAACGGGCTTCCATAAATACCACTTTGTGATTAACTTCTACTTGTCTTGAAAAAGCCAGTTGATAGCACAATGGCACTGTACAGCGGTTTATCGTGCAAATAAAACTTTGAGAGAGAAATATTTTTAAATTTAATATACAAAGAGTTCATTTGCAAAAACAGATAACTCTGTTTTTAACCATTTTCAAAAATCATGTTTTTTTCATTGTGCATTCCAGTTTATCTCAATCAAACTGCAGCTGGGTTATTTTGATTAAGTAAAAATAACAAGCTGTTACTCCAGTCTTAAATGTGACATAATCCTTAAGAAATCATTCTAATATGCTGATTTATTATTATTAGAATGATCAATGTTGTGCTGCCAAATCAACAGTTGTGCTGCCAAATTTTTTTTTTTTTTGATAAATAACAAGTTAAAAAGAACAGCATTTATTAAAAATATAAATCTTTGCTAACAATGCAAATCTATGCAATCACGTTTTATTAATATAACATCCTTAGTGAATAAATGTGTTTGAACAGTATTGTATATTGTTAGAAAACCTTTCTGTTTTAAATAAATGCTGTTCTTTTTAACCATTTATTAATCAAAGAATCACAGGTTCCAAAAAAATATTAAGCAGCACAACTGTTTCCAACACTCATAATAAATCAGCATATTGAAGACTGAAGTAATGATTCTGAAAATTCAACCTTAATTACAGATATAAATTACTTTTTTATTTATATTAATATAGAAATAAAAAAATCACAATATTACACTTATTTCTGTAGTTTTGATCAAATGAACACCGCCTTGATGAGCACAAGAAACGTTTTTAAAAACCATTAAAAATCATACTGATCCCAGACTTTTGAGCGGCAGTCCATTTGTGAAGATTATCATGAACAAAATGAATCCTAAAGAATCCTACACTATTGTTGGTGTTATTTTGTGCAGTAATCCAGAAGCCAGTGAAAAAAAAAAAAATCAAATCCTACTGGATTTTTGTCAAGGGAACTAGGGTGATGCTAACTTCTAGGTTGGCCTACAAAAATACGTCATCACTGCAGCACTCTATAGTTGTCTAAAATGAAAAGAACATGACTGGTGCTTGTCAAAAGTTGTCTGTCAACGGAAGGCATTTTCAGCACAAAAGAGCATATCAGACACTTACAGTTTAGACAGCTCCATTGATTATACTGTGCATGATCTAGTATTGTCATGTCATGAGAGTGTAGACCCCACTACACTCCAGTGTGGAAGTAACTGCAGATCAGCTCTTCACAGGGTAGGAGATATTAAGCCAGAGGATATTTTGATATTCCCTTCATATCGAAGAGTAAGGACAGAATGAAAAAGCACAACAAAAAACAGTTGCAGAGATTGTGCAGCCCCATACACTCCATCAGAAGTTCTTGTTCAATATTTCTTCCTGTGTCAGTGAGGCTGTATCCTCCCTTAACGTTTCTTATTTACTTGTCTTTATCTTATTTGAGGCCAAAAAGAGAAAGTAACTTTACCCTTCATTAAAGTCTGTATTTTGTAAAAATAGTAGGTTTGTGCAGTGAAAGTACTCCATTGCACCACAGGAGTCACAGCCGTAGAGAGGCATGTTGGAATTACTGTCTCTTGAGCCTTCTACTCTGCAGCCTTTCTATTGCCCACATATAAAGGTCTCTGGGTGCCTATTTAACGGATCACAGCCGTAGACGCCTTCATGCGCTGTAAAGTGCGAGTTTAAAGCCTCAGATTACCTGTGAACGGCCAACAAGAATAGTATGATTCTGAATGCTGCCACTCTGGGATTTGAAAGCACTTGTGGTGAAGTTTGCTTTTTTTCTGTCTTGCTGCCACAAAACCGACTCCAACCACAGAGTGGGCATTTCCAGCGCTCAGCTAAGCGAGCGTCAGATGAAAAAAACCCATCTGCCAACTGGGGGCTCGTCCGGGATCCTTCTGGAGATTATCGTTGCCTCCGCTCTAGCCAGTTTTGCAGACAGACCCCTGTGCACCGAGGTTCTGAGCTCAGGGGCTCAACAGCTGTCTGGCGGTCGCAGCTCCCTCTTTCATGTCGAGTGCTGATGTATTCAACAGTGTCATTCAAAGCGCTCGGTTAATTAGAACTCTTGTGTTTTTCAAGTGTGGTGATTCACACGGTTACCTTTGTCCCCCTCCGTCATTGTGAAGGACAGCTCGCTAAATGAAAATGGATTCATTAACATCGATGACTTTATTCAGCTATTTTTCTCCTTCTCCAGTCTTCTGTGGGAATGCAAGAAAAGTCCAGCTTGCCTCCTGTCCATCTCCTCTCGACCCAGTTGCAGGTATTGATTTAAGATTACAAACAGCCACGGTGATGGCTCAATTCGCACCGAGCAACTAAGTTCTAGAAAGCCGAACAGCTACTGTGAGTTGCAGTGGTCAATTAATGAGGAGAATGAATGGTCTTGTCAGCCTGTCCGATATTTTCGACTCTTATTGTCAACGCAGCAAATGTTTTTTATTTGTAATCGAATACATTCCTCCTGTGACCGGGACTCATTATGCTTGCCTTTTCTTCTGAGGTTTCCAGGAACTGGAATGCCAAGACCTAAGCAATCCCCGGAATATTTATGAACTCCCGTGATCCCAAATGAGACAAAACAGGCTTTGAACAATCGACTTTTTTAACGTTCCGTGATTTACTCTCCACTTCTGAACATAATTAAGTGTGGATTGACAGTAATGGTTATAATTATAATAATTATAATTACAATAATGATTATACTTCTTAGAAGAGAGGCGAGTGGAACAAGAGCAGTTCTTTACAATGTGGGGGAAGCCATTTAAAAAATGGGCTTTTCTCAAGTGTGTCTTTTTCTTTTCAAAAAGACTGGTGTTTCTCTAAATATATTAATAATCCACTAACCACTCTTATCAAAAGCTTTGCCCATGAGTGGTATTGACTACAAAAGCCTGAACCGACTGATTGCCTGGACAATAATGCTGTTATCTGCCTCTTATCCTGCTGTTTAGCGACTTATGCAGCTCTAGTCTTATCAGTTTCAAACAGTGAGGGGAGATGCTTGTAATGTTGGATTCTTGTAGATATCCATATGTGCTCTCCTAACTTTGTCCTGCAGAACAGTGATCCTTAAGATATATTATCAAAAAATGCAACTATAGATTCTGCATTTTAGAACAGTTCAGTCCTAATTTGGTTGTACACTGAACATCCACTATATGGTTCTACATATATGGAAGCATATGGGTAGCAAAATTCCTTTTGAAATGTAATATGCAAAATGGCAATGCATTTCTGTATTTAAATGTACATTTTCCAATACATATGTACAACATTTAGTTCAAAATGCAAATTCAATTTTATAATTTACACTCGCCATTTCTTACACTAGATGTGATATGTAAACTAAAACCATATTTTAACGCTTTATAAGTTGCAAAATTAACCAAAATTTCAGTCCCAAGTGTCCTACCCATATGTCTAAATGCATTTAGAAATTTTGGTAAAACAAATTTTGCTACGATATGATTTTAATTTACATATTAAATCTAATGTAGGAAATGGTAAGTCTAAATTACATCATTGAATTTTCATTTTGCACTAAATGTTGCACATATGTATGGAAAAATGTAAATTTAAATACAGAAATGCATTGTCATTTTACATATTGCATTGCCATTTTGCATATTACATTTCAAACTGAATTTTGGTACCCATATGCTTCCATATACATGTTCCAGTTTTAGTTTAATGTATATAGTATAGTGTCGTTTGATCATTGCAAATATTTATGCAATATTTACTTAAAATGTTTGCAATTTTTAAAAGGAAAAATTGTACAGTATATGAACCATTAACAAGGCTGTTGATGGATAATGAAAATGATACATGAGGAGCCCAACATTTCAAAATGACAAATTACTCTCTTGTTCCTGGCCTCCGGCTGCAATGCGTGCTTGATATATAGGCTATATCAAGAATAAAACATATAAATCTTGAACTGTAAGAGGACATAATCAATGGGTTCTTCAACGTGTCCTCTATTAACTTGATGTAACCCTTCTGTGTTGATCTGAGCTGCGGCTCCCTTAGAGTTCATGCCAAACATTTAATCTCTTCCTCCTACACAGGATGGCAAAAATACAGGTTAATCTGAGCTCACCGGCTGCTGCAGACACAAGATTTGAGACTCTGACTGGGCCAACCAGGGATTCATGAGTGAACAACTGTGAATTACTTTAACAGGTGTGAATGTTTATATGTGTGTGACCTTCTCTACACTATAGGAGTTTGTGTGCAAGTCGTGATGTCTTGCCTAATATGTTCATGCCTAATACCCATTTCACATTTGCCTTTACTCATTTTACATCTAAATCGCTTACTTCATTGTCCTCTGTTTTGACTCGCCAACAGGTGATCCAAAAGTGGTGATTGTTCATTCGTTTGTGTCATATGAAAGCCCGTTTACGCCGTTGAATAAAAATAAAACAAGGTTATTGTGACTTTTTATCTCGCAATTCTGACTTTTTTTTTTTGCAATTGAGAGTTTATATCTCACGATTTTGCCTTCTTATCTCAAAAAGTTACAAAGAGTTATACAATACATATAAAAGTTGTACAAATGCAAGTTATAAAGTCCAGTTCTGAGGGAGGAAAAAACAAAGACTTGACTTTTTTTATATATATATTTTTTTATGTATATATTTATTTATTTTTTTATATTTTTTTTATATCTCACAATTCTGACTTAATAACTCGTAATTGCGTGTTATAATGTCAGCACTGAAAGACAAAAACTCACTAAGAAAAAAAGTCAGAATTGCTCAAAAGTTTACACCTCCCTTTCAGTATCATTAAAAATGTTCATTTTTTTAACAAAAAAATAATATATTTCACATAAAAAATGTTTACATATAGTCCATAAGAGAAAATAATTTATAAAAAAAAGTTTACATCACCAGGATTCTTACTAGTGTGTTGTTACCTGAATGATCCACAGTGTTTTTTTGTTTAGTGATAGTTGTTCATGAGTCCCTTGTTTGTTCTGAACATTTAAACTGCCTGCTGTTCCTCAGAAAAGTCCTTTAGGTCCAACAAATTCTTTGGTTTTTCAGGATTTTTGTGTATTTGGCTCTTAATGCATCGTGTTTCCTTCTGGAGCATCAGTGAGTGTTTAAACCTTCTGTAATAGTTGCATATTTGTCCCTCAGCTGTCCCCAGTGTGAAAAGATGGATCTCAAAATTATACAGTCATTGTTGGAAAGGGTTCAAATACACAAAAATGCTGGAAAACCAAAGTTGCATGACTGTGCTGACATTCAGTACAACAGCATTCTTGCTTTTTGTGATTTTGCTTAAATATCAGCTGACACGTGTGTAGGACATTATGTGCTCATCTGTCTGTCTGAATATTTGCATGGAGACTTTTCTACACACATTTTTTTTCTTTCTAAAAATGGATGTTGAATGTTGGCGAGAATGTTGGAGAAAAGCCAAACCATCCAGAATTTCGGATGACAAGGGTGAGATGTGTTAGTAATGTAGCATGAAATCAGTAGGGTAAATAAAGCTGTCTGTTATCTCTCTACCATGTGATGAGGCAGAAGCCAAAGGATTTAATAGGACTTACTCAAGAGGGAGTTGATGCCCGCAGGAGAATGCAAACGTCTTTCTGTCAAAAAAACGTCAGGCAGCTCCTTACTTTCTCTCCTGGCTTTCTCACCCCAGTCTTAATTCCTCACCAAGCGACTGCAGAGATAAGTGATTTAGTTTGCGTTACATTGTTGAAACAGTTTTCAACATAGCTGTCATAGTGACATTGCATATTTGTTGCATATAAATATGTCGCTTCTTGTCACAAATAATTGTTCACTGCACTGTTTTTTTTTTTTTAGAGAGATTTTAATAGGCTGTGAAGACCCAATGTGATCTCATGACTATTCGTATGTATTTTACGTAAGATGCGGTTCTATCTCACGTACATTTACTCATGCTTGTATAGACACTTAAGCATACTGAAGTATTGACAGCATCTACAACGTGAATCATTTAGGTATTAACTGTGTACAAATGTAATATTATTTATGTTATTATGTTTTGTCATTTCTTATGCAATTGTGTCATTTATTAAACACAGTTTACTAATTTATTATATTTAAAATATAATAAATTGTGGCATATAAATATCTGTGTATAAATAATGAAACCAAGCTGAAAGACCATATAACAGGGCTCCCACATGTTTTGATGAACAAAAATGACTTTTTCAGCTATTTGTGATGAGGTACTAGATGTCCAAGATAGAAATTAGATTGTTTTGTCATTTGTTATGCCATTATGTCATTTATTAAACACAGTTGACTAATTTACTTCAATTTAATTTGCTAATTTACTTTAATGAAATTGTAACTTCATTCTAAATTCTGCTATCAAAAAATCTAAATGTTTTTTTTTTTAAATCTTACAATTTAAATACAATTTTGTTATTGTTTAACCATTACATCTGTCATATTTATGTTATATGTTTTTAACATAAAAAAATCCAAAACAAATACACTAAAAATGAAGAGGTTTTTTTTTTTCAAAAACAGATAACTGAATTTTTTTTAATTTTCAAAAATCATGCTTTTTGTTATTTTTGTTAAGTTTTTATTGTTTTATTGTGTTAGTTAGCTGTATTTTTTTTAGTTATTTTTACTCTGTCAAAATAACCCAACTGCAGCTTGTTTGAGAATAATTGGAATGCACAATGAAAAAGCAGGATTTTTGGAAATTGTTAAAAATAGTTATCTGTTTTTGCAAATAAACTCTATAAATTATCATCCATTTAATTCTTGCACTATAATCCACATTTTCAGATTACATTTGATTGCACTGTGTAAGAAGCAGAACCAAAATCAAGTTTTTATCCAGCAAACTCCATCTAGCAACCATGACTGTGAAATCCTGTGAAATCTTTAAAATCACAAATTTGCCACATCAATTGCAACATGCTGTGTTTTGTATGATGTGCCAACATGGAGTGAATCAGGATAACATATATATATATATATATATATATATAGACCTATTCACTGGGGGAAAAATTTATATATATATATATATATATATATATATATATATATA